>PVKB01002731.1:0-255158 GCA_004027205.1 Ctenodactylus gundi | reverse complement strand
CCACCAGCTGCTTATGCATTGGAAAGGTCTGTGGTGCTCTGATTCCCGAGTTAGTTGCTGGGGCAAACTGCCTGGCTTGGGAGCCCTGAAGTTGGAAATCGAGCACAGTTGAGTTAGGGATATAAAAGAAACATGCTCACACAAGCACGGGGCTCAGCAGAGGACATAATTTCTTTTGTTTAAGGGAGGCAGGACAGTTCTCTCTCTGGCTTTGCTACGTGGAAGGTTTTTCTAGATAAAAGTAGAAAGAGCAGTGTTTAGAGAGAAGCAGTACACACAAGATTTGCTAGGCATAATGATCAATGGTCCATGCAGTGACTTTAAGTCGTTTGGTAGAGTCAAGCAGTAGTACATCCTAAATCAAGAGTTGGAGATGGGGACTTTTTGCGTCAAAGTGTTGAACTTCTGTACTTTGCAAGGGAGAAGCCAGGAAGGGCTGTATGCTTGTGGAGGGGACCTTATTGAATCTTTGGCTACAGACTGTAGTGGGATTGGAACGAGAAGCACTGAGGTCAAGGAGGTGGCTGGGAGGATATTACAGGTGTCCAGATGAGTGAAAGGAGGGGCTTAAGACTTAGGAGGATGAGGAAAGATGATTTAGAGATTCAGGGAGCAGAATCTGCTGGTCTCGGTGGCAGAAGAGATAGATGGAAGGAACAAGAGATTATGTTGTTTCTAATTTGAAAAAACAACGAATAGTGAGGATGTTAACTGTCACTGTGGCTCCAGGTGAGAGTTTCATGGTGAAATAAATGGTTCTGTTTTGTGCTTGTGTGTGTACATTGTGTATGAGTTCCTGGGGACCTTGTGTAGACTCTAGGGGGAAAGCAGGGTGATGGAAACCCCTCTTACTGACTGTGATTCCTTGGCACCTTGTTACTGACCCTCGCATAGTGCCCTGAATTCTAGTGGTTTCCTGATGAATCTTCTTTAAGACTGTGAATATTTCTGAAGAAAGGAAGTGAATTGTATTTTTCCTTTCTTTCCAGTGGGTATGTTACACAGTAGTGTTTTTCATATAGTTTTCACTTCAACCCACAGAAAGAAGTAAATTTTATACCATGCACACATATACATCTAAAATACACCCGGATTGTACAGAGTGCCTATCCACAGCATCTGTCGTGTACTTTCATTTCTCTCCTCCCGGATCCTCCCCCCGCCCCTCCTCTCATTTATCTTCCGTTTCTGCTTAGTTGCCCCTTTCTGTGTTCAAGAGTAGCAGGCTGCAGTCTGTAGTGGGTAACTGCTGAGAGCCAGAGCACAGGGTGTTGTAAAGGTTTTGGATTTTTTGTAGTCAGACCATCTTGGATTTGAATTCTCCTCTGTCACAGAATAGCTACGTGATCCTGGAGATAGCCTTCGCTTTTATATTTATAAAATAAACTAAAAGAAAAAAGTAGATACTTGACTCAGAGTAAAGATTAAATAAGAAAGTAAATACATGCAGAGGAACCTAATTTGTCTGTTGCTGCAACAAATACCATGGGAATCAATGGATTAAAGCAACACAGATTTGTGTTTCACTATGCTCTAAGTCAGAAGCCCAGAATGTGCCTTACTGAATGCCCCAAAGCCTCATGTGTCTGAATGTTGTGCACGGGACCATGTGCTGTTGGGAGGGCTGGAAGGGGCATAATACTGGGGTCAAGCAGGGAGGCAGGAGAGCCCAGGGGCCCATGTTGTGCACCAGGCCCTCCCTTGTCACTTCCTGTGTGTGGGCAACATCTCTCTCAGCCCTCTTTTCCTTTGAGCTCCAGCCCTGAGGAGCCCACTTCTTCTGTGACCTCTTTGCTTATCCCCTTGCTGTAGTTTGGATCTAGAGTGTCTCCAAAAATTCCTCAAATATTTGGGTGTAGTGGGATAACTGTGGAACAGGGTACTGTTGGGAGGTAAGGCGTGACTGGAAGGATTTGACCTGAAGGGATTGTGTTAATTTGTTGACCTTTCAGGTATGTGTTCTTAACATCTGGGCCAGGAAGGGAGGCTGGGGCACCTGGCAGCTTGGAGTAAGTAAAGAAAGGAAGAAGAAACACTGTTGGGGCTTCTTCTTGGAAAAGCTTTAGCCTTTGCCTGAGTCTCCAGCTATCAAGCCACTCATGTCTTCACTTGGCTTCTGTCTGCAACATCACAAGCTGCTCTCCAGGTTTTGCCACGTGTTTCCAACGTAGCTGGCTGACCATGAATGAACTGTGTGAGACTCTCTGAAACTTTGGGCTGATATACATCTTTCCTCCCTGGAGTTGTGGATAGTATGTATTTCACCCTAGAGATGAACAAGTAGCTAAGACACCTCTTCCTTCCTCCCTCACTTGACTTCCTGTCTGCCGTGCCTTAGGAGCTTTCCTCCCACCAGACCTCTGCCGTGTGCTTCCACCTTTGCTGGCTCCCATGAACAGACTGTATGAGACCTTCTGAAACTGAGCTAAATGACTCTTTCCTCCCTGATGTTGTGGTTGTCAGGTGTTCTGCCCCAGCAATGAATAAGTAACTGAGACACTGGACAAGAATCAAGACATCAGCAGGGCTGTGTTCCTTCAAAGAATATAAAGGTGTTTGCTTGCTTTTTCTGGCTCCTTGAAGCCACCCGCATTTTTTGACCTATTGTGTTTTCCTCCATCTGCAAAGCCAGCAGTGTGACATCCTCATATCAGTCTCAGACACTGACCTTCTACCTTCTCCTTCCACACTTAAAAGACCTTGTGTGCCTGGGGCTCATTCAAATAATCCACGATAATCTTCTTATTTGAAGCTCATTGGCTAGACTTAATTCCACCTAAAACCTTAATGATCCCTTCATTTAATACAACGTGGCCTTTCCACTTAATATAATGTAACATAATGAAATTCACTTTTTGTTGTGGGTTGGAATTAGAATGTGAATGTCTTTGGGGGAGGTCATTATTTTGCCCGGCACAATAGGATAGTGAATGGGATCTCATAGATGGCCAATAAAAAGTTAATAACTTTGAAGTACTTTCATTGACATTCTGAAATTCCATGAAATTAAAAAGTAACTAATGCTACATAGAGCAAGAAAAAAAAAACCACGAAGTTTTAAAAAGTACTTAATCAATCTTGAACGAGCTTCCAACTTTTCACTGGTAAACTTAATCTAAAATTATGAGTAAGATTTCTCAGATACATTAGATTATGTTTTAACATGTTTTTGTTGTGCAGTTGCTTTCAATTTTTGAAAGTATATTTGCGTGTAGTAGGTGTTCAGCAATTATATGGGAATAAATGGCAAAAACAAATGTTCAATTTTATAAAGAAGAAAAGAGCAGGCTTTTTTGATGATGATACAGATAGTTGCTTTTCCTGGGGACTGGTGTCTTGAAAAACAGAAGCACAGTTATAAGCAGTCCAAATCTCCACATTATCATTCTGCCTATTTTCAGCATTTCGTATAGGCTACCCCTGGAGTTATGTGCAAGGCTCTTGCTGGTTTTTTGTTTTGTTTTGTTTTTCCAGGAAGATCTGTCTCTTGCCAATGAGATTAAAAGGCTAACTTCTCTTCTGTGTAGCCAGCCTCTGTGCCTGCCCTAGGGCAGCACCTTGACTGCAAAAGGTTTGAAAGCCTAGTCAACAGCAGCACAAAAAGCTTCTAGGAGGTCTGGACGCAGCTTCAGCAACAGAGAGAAGGGGGACTTGGTGGGGGCGGAGGCAGGAACTGAGGTCAGTTTATCACTTCTCCTGATGAGGGGTGATCAGCAGGAGGAGGGACGCCAGCACCCAACACATGGATGCAGAGGATGTCCCCACCCATCCCGGTCCGGGTGCACACAGCATCCGGCAGGAAGGACGTGGCATCCATCTGCATGATGGGTGGGTTTTCTCAGGTTCCATTTGGCATACTTCACTCACAAAGAATCAGCTTTCCATTGTCCAGGCACTTTCCCCTAAAAAAAAGATTGACTTGCAGAGCTGTCAGCCTGTATCTGACATCATGTTGACTCAGGTGAGGCCTCTTCTGTAACAGGAGGTCATTTGCTCTTCTGAAACCGTGACAGGAGCCATGTGGAACAGATTTGTGTGACCTGGTGCCTTCTCTAGAGCAGACCTTTGATAAATTTTTGCTGAATTTAAGAGGAATAGCCTCAAATTGCTGCTCAACACTTTTGTTTTCTTGACTTCTGGTCAAATAATTCCATGGAAAAACAACTCTGCCTCTTTTAAGAGAATAAAACTTCGTAGTGAATAAGAGAACAAACTTTGGAATGGGATCACAAGCAAACCCATGTTTTGACGATGACTTGCAAGCAATGCAAACCTGAGAACATTATTTAAATGACCTGAGTCAGTTTACTTAGCTGTAAAACAGGGCCTTAAAAATTATTTTGAGAATTAGTTAAACTTTAGGCAAGACACTGTTTGATCCATGTGAATAGTCTCCCGGCACCATGTAACAGATTATCGTGGGATTTTTGTTTCCCTTGTCTATAATCTTTTGTAGCCTCTGTTCTAATTCAGAATATTTGGGCTATTCGCTACTGGACAACAGAAGATGAGCCAGAGAGAGAAACCCTTGTTAGGATGGGGTGGGAAAGAGTCCAGAAGGGACTTTCTGAGTGGCTCTTTTTACATCTGAGGGAATATGTCTTTGATAAAAAATCTGTGGCCGTTTGTGTATCCTTATTGACACTACAATTTTTAGTGAGAAAGGAGACTATATTTGGAGAGTAATTGTGAGTTAAGTTTCCACAAACAGGCTCTTTGAAGGATTGGAGGGGTTGGTGGTAGAGTAGTCAAATCCAGGATGGACATAGTTGTGGGCAGCATGTTATGTTTCTGCTCATTTCTTTCTCCACTTTGCCTACCTGCCACAGTCTTTCAGCCTTTGATCAAACCTTTACTCTAGGAAATCTTCATGAGGCCCTACCTAGCACCCCCAGACATACCCATCTCCCATAGATTGGTGTATGAGACCACAGATATCAATATTATCTCAGGCTACTAGTGGAATCCTTGGCACATCATGAGAGCTTCTTGACTTTTTCTACCCTACCTGAGTTAAGATACATTTGGCTGTAGGTTGCAGAACCCTCAATGAATACTTTATTTGTGGCAGTGTTCATTGTTAACTTACAAAACATCTTAACAGTAAGTACTTTCAGTGGTTCAGCAATTCTGTGTGGACACAGACTCCTGTTATCCCATTGTTCTTCTGTCTCACGTGAACTCTGTAGCTGCAGCTTTACCTGTGGCCATCGGATGACGGCCTCTGCTCTGGATCCAGTGTCCTCACAGGATTACCATAAGAAGGGTGATGCCCAGGAGCATTTTTTTTAACAGAGGCCTGTGTCTTTAAATTCTGCACATGGAAGGCTTTTATAAATCATTGGCCAGATTATGCTCAACCCAACACTAACCTCTGGCTGAGAGGAATGGCTTGCCCATTGATGTAGAAAGATTGTGAGTCCTGCCCTGGAAGGGAGGTTTTTTTTTCTCCTTCTCTGTGGTCAAGGAGTTGGCCTATTTCGCAGGAGGTTGAAGAAGGGTTACTGAGCTGAGGATGAACAACTGCTGTCAGGCCCTCCGGCAGGCCCTTCTCTGGCTTCTCTGCCCTAACCGCGTCCTCCCCAGATGCAGTTCACTACCCAGGCCTGGGAACTTTATTTTCTTCTTAGAAGTGAACAAAGACTAAGGGAACAGGTCCAAGATTGGTGGTTCTAAATTCCAGTTTTCTTGTTTTATTTGCATGTTTCTCTCTCTCTCTCTCTCTCTCTCTCTCTCTGGCTGTCCTTGAATTCATGGCAACCGTCTTGCTTTAGTCTCTTGAGTGCTGGGATTACAAGCATATATCGCCATGCCCAATTTACATGGTGCTGGGAGATCAAACCCAGGGCCAAAAGCTTTAGCTGCTGTGTTACGCTCCTAGCTCCTTGTTCACATGTCTATCCTGTTTAATTCAGCATAAGTTATTCAAGGATAAAAACCACATCATGCTCATTTTTGACTAGAGTACCTAGCATAGATCCTGACAGAAGATTTGTGTTCACAGTGTTTGTTCTAGGAAATAGGAGCCCAAATTTTGAATTTAATGAGAAGGCCGTGTAGATTGGGACAGGAATGAGTTTCCAGATCAGCGGAGAACTCATAGTTATAAAACAAGTGAATAATTTACTTAAATGAGAGGCTAGTGTCACCCCCATGTCTATATTCCCTGCAATGAGAATGCTGGGTCACTACACAGGAGAGCCCAATACACATTGTGGCACTGAATTTTATTTCCTAAGGAGAGGAGGAAAGTATGGGATTCCTCCAGTCTGCAGAAAGGCAAACCTGCCCAAGGTTTCTTTGGCCAGCTTTGCCAGGTCATGTAGCATTATTTTGCTCATACAACATGAATCCTCCTCCTTCCCCTCTTCTTCCTCTTCTTCTTTGTCTTTCCTTCCCTCTGCCCTATTAATGTTGTAAGCATTACAGCACCCCTGAGGTCAGAGCAGTGATCCTTGCCTACAATTGGAGAGTCTATTTCTTGTTTACAGGCTGCAGGTGGTCTAGCCTAGTCCTTGGCCCTGTTCTCTTGTCCTCTGCGTTCTTACCTTCTTTGAGGGTGTTCCATCTCCTGCACTTAACACCACATATTATGCTTTCAGTTCAGTTCATTAGATTTTTTCCCAACATAAGTAATTCATGCTAATTTTTCTGAGTATAGAGAAGGCTGGGATCATAGTATTACAGATTCACTTACTTGATTTCCAGGAGACAGCAGTATTTGTGGATGTAATAAATCAAGTTTTACTATATTTTATGTGGATAGGAAGTAGTGACCTAATGAATAGACCTTACAAGAGTCAAGATGGAGGTAGAGATAGCAGGCAAGTAGGTGTATATCAAGCCTACATCAATATATCTTTTCATGCACGCCTTCACTATCCTTTTAGATTTTTTCATCTACTAAGGAGAGACGCATAACTGAGACATGATCTCTTAGAAGACATGGCCATTATAAACATACAGTAACACTGGAAACAAAGCGATAGAAACACAAAAACGATTGTCGAACTTTTTATTACTTTGAGTAAGAGACATTTTTACATCTTGTGGTATAGTGAAGATTATTAATTCTGACAACAATCCTAACATTAACTTTGGGTCCATTTTTTATAGCTTTCTGAATTATGTCAGGTGTTAAGAGAATGAATTTATGCATTTTTGTGGTATATTTATTGTAGTTTGCTGGAGAGGAATGAAAAGTAACTCATGTGCAAGAGAAGGCTATTATAAAACACGTGTCTGGATTCTAAACCTGACCTCCCTAATGAGCTGACCTTGGCCAGTGTATTTAATCTCTAAGGCTCAAGTTTCATCATACGATGCACTGGGTCATTACCATTTATATTTTAGTATTCTTGCGAGAGTCAGCTGAGGTCATATGTGTAAGCAGCGTAAAACACTGCCTGGGACTTTTGCAGGCTGCTGTCCCCGGCACCCTGTGGCTCCATCTCTGTTTTTATTCCCACTCTCATTTTCAGGCTACAGCCTTAACCTTTGTGTCCCTGCATCTCTGTCATCTTGCTTGTTTTTCTGAGCTAATTCCAGGAACTGGATGTTTGCAAAGTTGACCCGAAACTGGAATGTCATGGCCTTAAGATAAGAAAATACCATCACAAGGACTTGACTGCCTCTGATTGGCATGGTAGCACCAGACTCCCCGACTCAGTCTCCTGAGAGATGCTGACTTCTGCACTTATCCTCCAACCTGATCCTTATATAAACATTCTCTTCTTCCTCCAATGACCTGAGATGAAGCATATTGGTCATTTTCTTGTTGCTGGGACAAGATAGCCAACACCACAACTTAAATGAGGAAAAACTTGTTTTGGCTGACAGTTTCAGAAGGTCACAATTCATTTATGGGCAGCTGACAATGGTGGAAACATATGGTGGAGGCTGAGCTGTTCACAGCATGGCAGACGGAAAAAGGAGTGAGGGAGGAAGGGCAGAGCTGCCTTTCCAGGTATTGCACCAGTGACCATCCCCTTCTGAGCCACGCCCCCATTTTTGACCCCTTTGACCAAACCCTACTTCTTAATCATACATCCATATTTCACAGCCTCCAGATACATGAGGCTTTAAGGGTAACACTGTAGATTCAAGCCATAACATTCTGCCCCAGGCTTCCGAAAGACTCAAGTCCAACTCCTTATGCAAAGTGTGTTTTGTCCTTCTCGAAGAGTTCTGAAAGTCTTAACAGTTTCAGCACTGTTAAAAAGTCCAAGTCTAAAGTCACCTTTGAGACAAAAGGCAAACTCTTAGCTGTGAGCTCCTGTGAAAATTTTTACAAAAGTTAAATACTCTCAACACACAAGGGCACAGGGTAAACATTCCCATTCAGAGAGCGAGACAGAGAGGAATAGGAGGATAGAAAACAGTTGGCTCAAAGCAGGAATGAAACCCAGTAGGACAATAACCAGATCTTGAAGTTTTATTAAATTCTGTAGCTCTGTGCTAGCATCTCAAGCAAGCTGTGGCAAGTTGTGAGCTCCAAAGGACTTGGGTGGCCCTGCCTTGCAGCACTGCTTCTGGTTATAATCTCTATGGCTTCTCCTTTGGGCTAACTCCATTCACAGCCTGTATCCTTCCTCAGCAGATGATCCATGTTTCTGACATCTCCAAATTTCTGGGGTCTCCACTGCACTTTAGGCTTCTCTTTTGCAACTCTGTGCACTGCCCTCCCAGGGCACACAGGCACACAGGCTGGCCTCCAAGGCCTTCCTTTCAAATCTGAGTGGAAGCCTCTATGACCTCACAAGAATTGCGTTCTGTGTGCCTATGAAACAAGCATCACATGGATGTCACCAGGTGCTGCCATTGGCTCAAGCAGCCGTCTGGCCCCTTTGGACAATCTCTGCTGAGGTCTTTAGGTGGCTGACCTCCAAGTGGCTGAACTCTGGCAAGCACTTTTTTCTTTGTCTGTACAGGACGCCCTTGGATGTTATTCTCAGAGCAAGGTCCCTTGCCTTTCCACCCCTTAACTAGTAAAGGTCAGGGTCTTGTTGATTCCTGACACTCTCAAGGCATCTTCTTAATAGTCCTGATTGTTAGCACTTGGCTTCTTTTTGGTGCTGATCTCTTTAACAACCGTGTGCTCATCTGCCATTTTCTCCTGCTTTTCAGTGTAGAGCTGGATAAAGGCTGCAAACAGTGTGTATCCATGTAACAGTGTAAGCCTTGACTTGCTTTGAAATTTCCTCCATCAGATTAAGTAGCGTGTCGCACTCTTAATCTCTGCTTTAGACAAAGTCCCAGAACAAGGGAAAAATGCCAAAACAGTTTTTGCCAGAGCTTAGCATGTGTGGTCTTTAGAGCAATTGCCAATAAATTCCTCTGTCCCATCTGAAAATCTTGAGCCCAGCCTTTACAATCCATACTTCTGTCAGTATTCTGGTCTTTTGAACTCTGACCAGAATCTCCCATACGGATCAGTTCACAGCATGCTAAACCTTCTCTATCTGGAATCTTCAAACCTTCTAACCTCTACCCACAGACCAGTTCCAAAGGCTTCTAAGCCCCATGATCAGGCAAAGTCAGAGCAATAATCCCACTTTTGATAACAATTTTTGTCTTACTTTCTCATCGCTGGGACAGAATACCCCAAATTCACAACTTAAAGGAAGAAAGACTTATTTAGCTCACAGTCCCAAAGGTTGCAGTCCATTCGTGAGCAGCTGGCAATGGTGGACGCACACAGTAGAGGCCTAGCTGGAGGAAGCTGTTTATTTCGTGGTATACAGGAAGCCAGGTTAGGGAAGAAGGGTGAGACCAGTGTATACTTTTCCGGTTTTGTCCCATGATCCACTGCGTCTAAGCTCAGCTCCAATGTTAAGTCCCAGCAACTTGCCCCCTCCAGGTCACATGCCCAGCAATGTGTCACATGCTCTCAATCTACTAAACGTCTGTAATCCATAATCTACCTGTCCTCCACCACACACCTATAATCCACCACAAACCCATAACCCACTCTTCCTGACCATGCCTCACTTTCCAACAACACGTGGAATCCATAGGCAATTCAGAACATCCAAATACCTGAGGATCTTGAGGGACATTCTACACACAAACCATAGCTATCACAGTCCATGTATTGGCATTTGGCAACACATGATGGAGGTTCAGCTGTTCACGGCATGGCAGACAGAAAGCCAAGTGAGGAAGGAAAGGCAGAGTACTTTAGTAGGTACTGTGTCAGTGATCCTCCCTTTCTGGGTCAAGCCCTAGTGGTTACCCCCCTCTAACCGGGCTCCATTGCTTAATAGCACATCCACATTTTACAGCATCCAAATACTTGAGCCTTTTTGGGAACGCTCCAGATCCAAGGTCTTAGAGGGAGATTTTGAGACAGGATCTGCTTCTTTTCTTGGCTGCTAACACCTTCAGTAAAACTCACGCTCCTGTTCCCAACACTCATCTTTTGGGTATTAGTCTTCCATGTAGCGAGCTTCCATAATGAAGCTGGGGTTATTATCAATATCTACAAAGTGCTTACAAAATATTAGTTCTGTTCATTGTATGTTTAATCTTTTGAATAGTTTATGTAAGCATAATGGGATGATTTAATAGGACTTCTTTGGGGTCTCTTACTTTGTTGAAGTGTAAGGCAGTAGATATCAGCAACTTCCATGCAACAAAGTGAAATGGCCCAGTGGATGCAGAACTTACCAGTAAATGTAAATGTCTGTTTGGATTCCATAATGCACTCACCAGTGTTTGAGGTGTGGCTGAGGTGCAGATGCTCAAGTCACATCCATCCCTGGGCTTTTCTACACGTCCTGGATTTCTTGCAGCTAGGCAGCACTAACATGGCTAACTGGATGACTGGCTAGTAAAGGACAGAACTCCTATCACTTCTAGGCAGTAAAACAAAGAGTGGTTTTAGCTTCTCTCCAGCCCTGGAGGTTGTGGCTCAGCCATAAAATTGAGGTCCCCAGGGTCTCCAATTCATAAGATGCAGCATTCCTCAGGAGGGTTGCAGATTATCTGAAGGTTTTACACAAGAGTAGAATTAAAGTTTTACTAAGTGACTGACATTTGGGGTGTAAGTTGTTACAGTAGCCTAATATGTCTCTATAAATGAGAAGCTGAAGAATTCTTGAAAAATATTGTCAGAATTTGGGGCAGCTTTTTCCCTTGTTCTCCTAAGGAAAGGCAGGCCTTTTCCTCTACTAATGCTTACTGAGAGAGTTTTAAGGAGACCACATGACACTTTGACATATTCATCTGGGCTTGTGGGTTCTGAGCCAAAAGACTGAAGATAGGGTTCTGTGGGTGGTAGATGTGCTTCTGTTTGTAGAGCTTTGAGCGAGGGTGGATGAGACATGGTATGAAACAAGTGGAAGAGAGCTGACCTTGAGGTCCTTTAGGATACTTGGCCTAAGACAGCTACTTTTAGGGTCTTAAGGACTCAGCAGGACTATTGGTGTCTGACAGACTGCAGAGGGTCTGGCTGAGGACATAGATTGCTGGAGATCAGGGAAATACCCGTGAAATAAAGGGCCCTGAGAGACAGGGCTGGCCTTAAGTGTCTGCCACAGGTGGTAGAAATTCTTTTCTGCCCTCAAATTTCAGAGGAGGCAGAGGCAGCGTCATGAGCCGAGAAGAGAAGCAGGTGCATTCAGCGGGCTAATGGAGAATGCGGCCTTGCCCTTTCCCTACATGAGGAAGAAGCTCTCCTGTTAAATGCAGCTGGAAATTTTGACAGTAGCTTTAGAAATAATTTCATGTGAAGCATGATCTTAAGTCTGAAAGTAGAGGATTTAAAAAATGAGAAAAGTAACAAAAAGAAAAAACTTTAAAAAACATTCTATAAAGGAGAATTTTTAAAAAAGCAGGTTTGAAATGGAAAGAAAAATTTTCCCTGCATTTGTTCTTGCAAAGATGCCATTACATTAACATCCCATAATCACACTTGTGATTACCTTAACACCAGAACACCTGACACAGAACAGTAACCAAAATGTACACTGGAGGCACTCTCCTTTGAGTTATAACACATGATATGAAACTGAGAGCAACATGTCATTTTTTAATTGATACAGAATAAGACACCAAGCTACAGGCGCACAAACCTTTTGTATACTTAAAACATTCTTTGAAAAATCATTTAATTGTAATGCACAATTTCTCGTTAGAGCTCAGATAAAAATTTAACAGAAGCTTTCTAAATGTTTTCATTGTTGAGAGCAACAAAACCAGCGCAACTATCAAGATGTAATGTTGTAAACATGTTCCAAGAAGAAACAGGTAATTTGGTTTTATCAACTGCACTTCCTGGCTTTTTAAATGGTAGCGTTTTATCCACCTCTCAAATGTTTTTGCCTTATCTACTGTTCCACATAAAAGCAACAAATAGAGAGGTGATAAGCTCAGTAATTATGGTCACTGACTTCTGGAAGGTTCTCGTGGCTGAAATCGGTTGGCGGCATTATTATCTGAGGCCATCGCTCTGGGTTAAGGGATGTTGATGATGAATTTTTCAGAGGATTTTGTGTCTTCCTTCTCCTCCAATATAAACTAGGATAAAGGGCAGAGGCGGGGACTTCAGAGACAAAATCCTAACACAACCCCCTGTTTTCCACTCGATGGCAACTGCACCATCTTGGTCAGGTCCCTTCTGTAAGCCGTGGGTGTCTTCTGCTTGATAATTATATTATTCCTACCAGCTGACCGTTATTCTGAGGGTTAAATTAGATAATATGTGGAAAGCATGAACTCAACAGTAGGAAAATGACAACAAGACTAATGAAGTAAATATTTTAGAATGCTGACACAATGATAGCATATAGAGTAATAAATGAATGTAAATTAAAAGCCTGGCATGGTGGTGCACTCCTGTAATCCCAGCACTTGGGAGGCTGAGGCAGAAGGATTGCCATGAGTTCAAGGCCAGACTGGGCTCCATAGTGAGTTCAGGACCAGCCTGGGCTACAGAGTGAAACTTTGTCTCAAAAAAAGAATAAATTATTACAAATATTAAACCAAAATGATGAAATGATTATTGGATGACTATGGAAAGAGACAATGATGAACTAATGTAAAATTTTTAGATTATTGTAACATATCAGGCCTTTGTTATAATCCTAAACATTTTTTTTTCAGACCAGGTCTCACTCTGAAGCCCAGGCTGGTCCTGAACTCACTATGGGGCCCTGGGTGGGCTTGGACTCACGGCAATCCTCCTGCCTCAGCCTTCTGAGTGCTGGGATTATAGGCATGCGCCACCATGCCCGGTTGGTTTGTGTGGTGCTGGGGAAACAAACTTGGGTACTTAGCGCTTGATTTAGCACTTTCTAAGCAAGTGCTTTAACTGCTAAGCCATCATCCTAAACACATTTTTCCTCTTTCAAATAGTTTTGTATCTACAACAGACCTGAAATTCCCTTTTAAAATTTAGGAAACAGTTAATTATTACTGAAACCATTTAGTACCATTCCTTCTAAAATAAGCATGTACTCATAATAGCTAAATCTTAAAAGCATCGGATACGTCCACCAACAGATGAATGGATAAAGAAAATATGGATACATACATAATGGCCAAGAAGAATTCGGCCATGGAGGGAGATAATATTGCATCATCTGTAGGAAAACAGATGTGTGTCAAGAACATGATGCTTAGAGAAATCAGCCAGACAGAGAAGGTTAAGTATCGCACGGTTGCTCTATGAGAAACCTGAAGTGTAAATAAGTAGAAGACCAAAATAAACAGTGGTAGGACAGAGGGAGAGGGATTGTGTGGAGAAGGAAAGAGGACGCAGGGAGGAGAGAAGCCCTAGGAAAGGGAAAAGGAAGTGAAGGACCAAGACGCAATATGCCTGTGTGCTGGTTTCCAAGTTAAATGTAATTATTCTGTATCGCAGATACGCATTTATAAAAGGAATAATTTGGGGGATAGAATAATGTATATAAGATGCAGGGTGCCCTGGGGGGTCCACAGCGTTTGGGCGCGTCCCCTGTGGTTTCACTGTTGCGCTCCGCCTTCTTCTGGGAGAGGGGTCCCCGCCGCCAGGAGTTTGCCCTCCCCTCAAGCACAGGACCTTCCCTGTCTTTCGCACCAAGCGGGCTTGAGCTGTATTTAAGTTACACGAAAAAGACACAGACGTGAGTCTCTGAAGACAACCTGCTGTCCCATATAGCTCCTTTCTCTACACCAGAAGATAACTGACGAACATCTCCCCAGCGCATGAAAAGATGGGAAGATGGGGTGCTGGCTCCTTGCAAGGAAGTTGGGTGCTGGTGTTGCCACAATGGAGACTGCGCATCCTGGCAGCGTCCCGCTGCTGCAGCTTGTCTCCTCTGAGCTCACGGACCCTGGGGCTAAGCCTGTGGTCATCGCTTGCCGAGTAGGACGCTGTTTGCCGCTTTGGCTTGGCACCCTGCGGGCCCAGGCCAGCAGGGGCGCCTAGGGCGGTGGCCACAGGGAGCGCGCTGCTTAGTTGCTCCTTTGTTTTCTTTCCCACTGGCTAATTGTCCAGGCGTTGCCTCGAGGAGAGCAGAGGCAGGAGGAGAGCTACCATCACCAGCGCGCTCACGCCCCCTGTGTGGGGATTTTGTCCATCCAAGTGTCCTGTGGTGTATAGATTATCAGTCCCTTCTCTTTTCTCCGTCCTCCCTTAGCCAGCGTGCCATCTGGCTTTTCCCGTTGGGTGTTATTTCTCAAGCAGCGACAGTGATAAATAATGAACACAAACCACCCGTTTTCCCCTGGCCCGCAGCTTTCTAAGGGCCATTAGGGTGTCCGTGTGACTGAATGCACCAAGTCGCCTTCCCTCACGGCCCCGTCCTCCTTCTGCTTGCTCGGTGTTCGCCGCCTGCACATTGGGCATTTTGGAAAACTGAAAAACAGATCAACCCACACACTATTCTGCAGTCTCACGGGGAGATACTCTTATCTTTTGGTGTATTTCCATCTTAACTCCTCCGTGTGCATATGTGTGTATCTACAAATATATATACTTGAAACCTTACCACATATTTATTGTTACATTATGCTTTCTCGTTTTTGTTCTGTTTCCTTTCATGTAACATTTAAAACATTTGCTAGTACTAATGAACAGGGTGTTCATAACTCCACTGACCCATAACATTGTGTTGTACGGATATTCTTCGTTTGTTTGACCTTTCCCTCCATGCTGTGTCTAATTTTTCACTGTCATGGGCAATGCCACAGTGAGCCTCATGTCCCAGATGCTCTGGTCCTGTCGAGCTTGGGATGCACTTGGCTGACCTGCCTTCTAGAAAGACTGCATGTGAGTGGGCTTCCTCAGCAGAGTTGCATCTCATCAATCTCCCCCATCCCATGGAGTATCCTGTTTTACCGCCTATCTGGGAAACTTAAGAAATGAAACTTCACTGTTCATTGAATGTATACTTTATTGGCAATTAATTGCTTCACTTATACTTTTTTTCTCTCACCATTTTTATTAGTATGCATACATAATACACAATGGCTACATTAGACTTGAGAATTGTGTGTGCATATGCATTATAACAACTTCACGTTCCCGCCCCGCTCCCTCTCTCACCCTCTTTCCCCTCCCTCATCCCCTCTGACTCCCATCTCACTTATTTGCATCCTGGGTTTCTCCTATTAGCGAAACCACGCGATAGTTAATCTGAGTCTGATTCACTTCACTAAGCACAATGGTCTCAAGTTGTATCTATTTACCCACAAATGATTCATATCTATTGGTCTTTACGGCACAACAGTGCACTATTGTGTATATATACCACATTTTAAAAAAATCCATTGATCTGCTGAAGGATATTTTGGCATCTTCAATGACTTGTTATTAGTTGTACTGCCATAGCACAGATATGTAGCTATCTCTGTTCTATGGAGCTTTTAACTCTTTTGTAAAGATACTTAGAACAGATATTGATGGGTCAAAAGGAACGTCTACCTTAAATTTTTTGAGGAATCTCTGCACTGCTTTCCATAGTGATTACATTAGTTTACAGTCCTCATATTAATACAAAAAGGTTCTTTTCTTTTAGACACTTTCACCAGCACCTATTGCTTTTTGAGTTCTTGATAGAAGCCATTCTCACGGAGGTAAGATGGTATCTCGGTGTTGGTCTGATTTGCATATGTTTAATGCCTAAGGATGTTGAACTTCTTTTTCCCACATAAGTTTTGGCCCTTTGTGCTTTTTCTTCATTTTCATTGCCCATTTTTAAATCAGGTCTTTGATTTTGAGGACTTTATTTTTCTTCAGTTCCTTGTATATTCTAGTTATTAGCATCCTATCCAGGGTGTGGTAAAATTCTTCCCCCATTCGATGGTTCTCCTTTCATTCTGTTAGTTGGTTCCTTTGCCATGCAAAAGCTTTTTGATTTCATATAATCCCATTTGTTGACTCTGGGGTTATTTCTTTTGCATCAAGTGTCCTATTGAGAAACCCTTTGCCCACACCTATATCTTCAAAAGTTTTACCTATTTTGTTGTCCAGGAGATTCAATATTTCAGTTTAAATATCTAGGTCTTTGACTCACTTTGATTTGATTTTAGTACATAGTGATACGTTTAGATCTAGATCCATTCTTCTGCATGTGGATAACCAGTTCTCCCAGTACCATTTATTAAGGAGGCTATCTTTACCCTAGCGTATTTTATTGGCCCTTTTTGTCAAAGATCAGATAACTGTCTCTTCATCCTCTCTTCTGCTCCATTGGTCAGCCTGATTGTTTTTGTGCCAATATCATAATGGTTTTGTAATATAACTTTATGTCCAGAATCCTCCTGCTTTTGTTTTGTTGTCAGGATTTCTTTGGCTATTCTGGATTTCTTTTGGTTCCATATGAATTTTATGATTGTTTCTCAAGTTCTGTGAAAAAATGTTGTCTGTGTTTTGATAGGAATTGCATTGAATCTGTACATCAGTTTGGCAATATAGCCTTTTGATAATATTAATTCTGCATACTCAGGAATAGGGAATGTCTTAATTTTCTAATGTTGTCTTCACTTTATTTTCTCAGTATGATACTGTGGTCACTGTAGAGGTTCTACACTTCCTTGGTCAGGCTTATTGCTAGGTATTTAATATTTTGAGGAGATATTAAGAATTGGGTTATTCTTCTCAGCTCATTCTCAGTGAGTTCAGTGTTAGTGTAGAGAAATATCATTGATTTTTTTGTATTCAATCTGTATGCTTCAACTTGGCTGTATTTGTTAATTAGTTCTAAGGGTCTCTTCTATGTGGAGAATCATGCCATCTACAAATGAGGATAGGTCATTAACGTCTTCCTTTCCAATACATATTCCATTTATTTCATTTTCTTGCCTGATTGCCCTGGCTAGGGTTTTGGGCACTATATTAAAAAGGACTGGTGAAAGTGGACAGCTTTGTCATATTCCTGATTTAAGGAGAAATACTTTTTATCTCATTTGGTATAATGTTGGCGGTGGGTTTGGTGTAAATAGCTTCTATCAGTCTGAGGTAAGGTCTTTCTATACCTATGTTCCTCAAAAAAAATTTTCTTTTCTGAAGTCCAGGGTCATCCTGAGCTCACTATGGAGCCTAGGCTGCCTCAAACTCATGGCAGTCCTCCTGTCTCAGCCTCCCATGTGCTGGGATTACAGGTGTCCACTATTACATCTGACTTATGTGGTATTGGGGAAGCAAACTCAGGGCCTTGTGCTTACCACACAAACACTTCAATGTGGTATTTTAATGTGTGGAGTTATTGTTTGCTCCATTATATATCATTTAGTCTGCACTATTCCGCCAGAACCTCCTAGGGTATTTGTTTTCCATGAATGGATGTTCAATTTTTGTCAATGGCTTTTTCTGCTTCTATTGAGATGACTGTGTGAGTTTTGTTCTTTGTCTGATTTTGGTAGTAGGGTGTTGTGGTTAGGATCTGGAGTGTCCCCCAAAAGTCTCATGTATTTTAATGGAACCATGTGATGTTGGTGGATTGGGGTCTGGGCTGGAGGGGTGGATTACAGTTGTTAGGATTAACGGTGTGTAGTGGCCACACCTGGATGCAGGAGGGACTGGATACTGGGCGGAGACCTGAAAGGATACATAAGCTACACCTGCCTTCCTGGAGGATGGGGATTAGTCTCAACTAGCCTCAGCTTGTCTTCCTGGTTGTCCGGGGAAGCTGCCTTCACCTCTCTCTGCCATGTACTTTGATTGTTGCTGTCCACCCCTGAATGGACTGTGACCTTCAAGACTGTGAGCTAAAATAAACCTTTCCTTTCCTAAGTTTGTGGGTGTTGGGTATTGAGTCACAGCAACAAAAAAGTAACTAAGACAGAAATTGGTACCAGAGGAGTGGAGTCATTGTTGTACTTTACCTGAAGATGTGGCTCAGAAGTCTTTGGAACCAGTTTGCAGAAGGAATTTGGAAAAGTTTGGGGATGCAAGCTGGAGAAGCCTTGGAGTGCTCTGAGCCGAGCTTGACGGGAGATTCTGGTCGGAGCTCAGAAGACCAGAATGCTGATAGAAGTGTGGATTGGAAAGGCCAGGCTCAAGAAGTTTCAGACAGAAAGGAGGACTCTATTGGCAAGTGGCTTAAAAACCATGTGTGCTGTGCTCTGGCAAAAAGTTTGTCAGTATTTTGCCCTTGTCCAGAGACTTTGCCTGAAATTGAGATTAAGGACAGTGGATTGTTTACTCTGGTGGAGGAAATCTCAAGACAGACTGATACTCAAATTGTTACATGGCTACTGTTTGCGGCTTTTAGCCAGCTTTATAGTGAAAGACAGGAGACAGGGCTGGAGGAATGGCTCAGCGGTTAAAGCGCTTGAGTAAGTGCTAAGCCAAGTGCTAAGTACCCAAGTTCGATTCCCCAGCACCACATAAGCTGGGCGTGGTGGTGCACACCTGTAATCCCAGCACTCGGGAGGCTGAGACAGGAGACAGGAGGATTGCCGTGAGTCCAAGGCCAGCCCGGGCTCTGAAGTGAATTCAGGACCAGCCTGGAACACAGAGCGAGACCCTGTCTCAAAAAAAAAAAAAAAAAAAAAAAAAAAAAAAAAAAAAAAAAAAAAAAAAAAAAAAAAAAAAAAAAAAAAAAAAAAAAAAAAAAAAAAAAAAAAAAAAAAAAAAAAAAAAAAAAAAAGACAGCAGACAATGGCAGAGAGAACAGATGTAAAAAGCTCCCAGTCTGGAGTGGAAAAGCATGTGGTTGTTCAAGAGACTAACATTAAACAAAAGCCAAGAAGTTGGAATCAGAACTGTGAGAAGGAGGCCTTCACAGTGACTCAGGAATCAGCAAGATTCTACCCTTTACCAATCAAAGGGTGCAAAGGTAAAAGATCTTGTCCTGTGAAGAGTACTCCAGAATACCTTGTAGAGCCAAAGAGGGAAGTGTTTGCTGGAGTTCAGCTTTCTAGAATTCAGCAATCCAGGCACTCAGTAGCTACTGCAACCGTGGCACAGAGGAGCCACATTCCTGCTCAAGCCACTGGCAGATCTTGGAGACATCCACGCAGCGCTGGCTTTACAAACTTGCAGATCCCGAGAGCTGTGGGTTCAGGGAGGCTTCCACCCAGGTTTCAGAGGAAGGCCTTGGAGGCCAAGCAGTGTGCCCCTGGGAGGGCAATGTGTGAAATTGTGAAGGAGAAGTCTAAGGTCCAGTGGAAAGCCCGAAACTTTGGAGAAGCCGGGAGCATGGATTATCGGCTGAGAAACGCAGCAGGCCGTGAGTGGATCCAGCCCAAAGGAGAGAGGATGGAGGTTGCAATCACCAGCAACGCCACAGGGGTGGGACCACCCAAGCCCCTTGGAGTTCATGCCTCACCAGAATTTACCCCGGTTGCTGGACATGGAGCTACAGGATTTAACACTTTCCTTGCCGGATTTAGAAATTGTTCTGGTCCTCTTGCCTCTTATTATCTTATTCCTCCCTTTTGGAATGGAAATGTTTCCCCTGTGCCATTTTATGTTGGAAGTGCATAACTCTTTGAACAGGAGCTCACAGCTAAAAGTTCATCTTACATCTCAGAGGAGGCTGTAGACTTGGAGTTTCTTTTAACAGTGCTGAAACTGTTAAGACTTTGGTGACTCTTGGAGAAGGACTAGCAGCATTTTGCATGGGGAGAAGGACATGAGTCTTTTGGGGGCCAGGAGTGGAATGTTGTGGTTAAGATCTGGAGTGTCCCCCAAAAGTCTCATGTATTTCAATGGAACCATGTGATGTTGGTGGATTGGGGTCTGGTCTGGAGGGGTGGATTGCAGTTAAGTTAGGATTAATGGTGTGTAGTGGCCACACCTGGATGCAGGAGGGACTGGTTACTGGGCGGAGACCTGAAAGGATACATAAGCTGCACCTGCCTTTCTGGAGGGCTGGGACTAGTCTCAACTAGCCTCAGCTTGTCTTCCTGTTTGTCTGGGAAAGCTGCCTCCACCTCTCTCTCTGCCATGTACTTCAGTTGCTGCCGGCCGCCCTTGAATGGACTGTGACCTTCGAGACCGTGAGCTAAAATAAACCTTTCCTTTCCTAAGTTTATGGGTGTTGGGTATTGAGTCACAGCAACAAAAAATTGACTAAGACACAGGGTAATACTGGCTTCTGGAAACTAGTTTGGCCATATTTCTTTCAATTTCATGGGATGGTTTTGGAAGTATTGGTGATGCTCTTCTCTGAAGTACTGGTAGAATTCTGCTATGAATCCATCTTGTCCTAGACTTTTCCTTAGGGGAGACTTTATTACTGTGTCCCTTGAAGGGATTATGTCTACTTGTGTGGATTATGCCCACACCTGTGTCATTAGGATTAGGATTTGTCAGCCACCCTAGATTGGGGTTCAAGAACTGGTCTGGATTAGAGTGTGAGTCATTTGTGGGCTGACCAATGGGGGAGAACACCCACCCAGATGCCGGAGGGCCAACTGGAACTCCAATGGTATAAAAGGAAGGAAGAGGGAAGGTTGTTACAGCTTCTTCCTCTGGGAAAGCTCTCGCCTTTGCAATTGTCTATGGATTCCGACTTGCTACACATGGCAGATGGTCAGCACAGATTCACTCCAGGCTCGACTTGTGCCTGACTGCCCCTTGCTGCTCTTCAGTCGCCGATCTTCAGGCTTTGGTGTGAGATCTACAGTCGACTCTCACCTCACCTGCTGTTCTGTAGTCGTGGATGAGAGATCTACTTGAAGGCTGAGCAGCCATATTGGATCACCTCTATCCTTGCATTTGTAAGCCTTCCTAAAGACCTTTTGTGTAAATTCTGCCTTTTGAAAGAACCCAAATTAATACAATCACTGCTTCAATTTCCAGGGTTGTTGTGTGTCTATGTTTATGGGTTCATGTTTCTTGGTTCAAGTTTGCATCCTGTAAGTATCTACAGACTTATCCATTTCTTCCAATTTGTTGGAGTATAAGCTTTCAAAATAGTTCCTTATAATTCTCTGAATTTTAGCAATGTCTTTTGTAATTACACCTTTGCATTTCTAATTGCATTGGTATGGCTTTTTTCTTTCCTTCTTTTAGTTAGTTTAGCTACAGGTTTATCAATATTATTCATTCTTTTGGTGAAGCAATTCTTTGATTTGTTGATTTTTTTAGTTTCAATTTTATTAATTTATATTCTAATATTTATAATTTCTTCTGTTACATACGGATTTTGATTTCCCTTGTTTTCTTTAAGACCTTGAAATGCATCATTAAATTGTTTATTTGGGATTGCTGTATTTTTTCAATACATTCTTTCTTTCTTTCTTTCTTTCTTTCTTTCTTTCTTTATGTATTTTGAGGCAGGGTCTTGCTTTGGGGCCCAGACTGGTCTTGGAATTATGGCAGTCCTCTTGCCTCAGTCTCCCAGTTGCTGGGATCACAGGCATGCACTAACACACCTGTCTTATGTGGTGCTGGGGAATCAAACTCAGGTACTTACCTCTTGATTCAGCACTTGCTAGGCAAGCACTTTAACTGCTGAGCCATTCCTCCATCTCAATATGTGACTTATAGCTATTAATTTTTCCTTTTGGCATTGCTTTCATTGTATTCGACAGGTTCTGGTATGATGTGCTCCTGTTTTTGTTTGATTCTAGGGAGTTTTAATTTTTTTTTTCTGGTTTCTTCTGTGACCCATTTTTTAATTTATGCCATTTAGTCTCCATTTATTTATACAGTTTCTGTAGTTTATTTTGCTATTGATTTCTAGCTTTATTCCAAGATCTGAAAGCATGTTAGAAATTATTTCAACCTCTTACTACTTATTTAAACATGCCTTACAACCTGTAATATGGTTCAGTTTTGAAAATGACCCATGTAATGCTGAGAAAAATATGTGCATTCTGTTGCTGTTGGATGGAACACTCTATAAAGGTTAGTTAAGTCCAATTATTGCACAGTGGGGTTTAGCTTTAATATTTCTTTGTTAATTTTTTGGCTAGTTGACCTGTCTATTTGTGATAATGAGGTATTGAGGTCCCCTACTATGTTTGTTTTGGGGCCTATTTGTCCTTGCATGTCCAGTAAATTTTGTTTTACAAAATTGGTGCCCTGATGCTATGAGTGCATATATATAAATTATCTTGACTTCTTGTTGAAGTGTTCCTTTAATCAGTATATGATGTCTATCTTTGTCCCTTCTGATCTGTTTTAGCTTGAAATCCACTGTATCTGTGAATAGTATAGCTATCCCTACTTTTTGCTGGGTCTAATCGCATGAAGCATAATTGCTTTACTTGTAGAGGTTACAAATATAATCATGTTGCTCTAATTTCCCCAAAGGGTTATTTAAGCCATTATAACCAGTATTTCTAGTAAGTTCAGTATGGTCCTCTTGAGGCCACATGCCTCCCTGCAATATAAGTGTGACTTCCAGTACTTGGGTACCTGGAGACACTGGGCAGCACCTTCTGCCAGAGATTGTCCTGAAGGATACGGGTAAAGACAGTCCTGGAACAGTTCCCCTGCTCATCTGTGGACTCCTGCAGAGAATCACCTTTGTTTTCAAGCTCAGCAGTTGGGCTGAGCCAGCTGGGTCAAAGGCGATAGGCACATTTATAACATCATTTGTGACTACCTAAGATCCAGCCTGTGAATTCAGGGCTCCCACTGTGCTGGGTCACTAGCTGCCTTTTCCTCTCCTGATGAGGTGTCTCTGGCTTTGAATCAGTTTTTCTTTAATCCCTAAAGGGTCAGGAGCCCTTGGTCCAGCCAACATGTTCCTTCGAAGTCTGAGAGGAGGGGAAGTAACATGAGCTCCGAAGGCTGCCGTGCTGCACATGCTAATGGGTTCCTTCTTTTCGGGAGGATTCCTTAGTATTGAGGATGAGATTGTGGTCCCTGGATCTGACTACCTGACTTTGAACGTGACTCTACCTTGTCTAAACTGGAAGATTTTGAGTAACTTGTTTAATCTCTTTAAGCCTCAATTTCCTTATCTAGTTAAGAAGGATTAAGCAAACACCTTCTTTAAAGGATCCTGGTAAGGATTAGATGAGCTCATCCGTGCGAGGTATATTGTATACCCTAGTTTTTAGCTCAGAGATACTCAACAAGAGTTAGCCACACAGCTATTATGCTTCATAATATCCCAAAGGTTCTCCTACGTCAAAATAGAAGTTTTGCTCTATTATGTAGAGAAGCTGCTAGAAATTTATTCCATGCTAACAAACTCTGTCTAGCTATGTTGATTAGTTAGGTTAAACTTTTTACTTCAGTTTATTTGCTATGTTTATTTACTCTTTCTTTCATGAGTTGACTTTCAAGAATTGTCATTCAAAACCTCTTTAGTTTTCTCTTTTCTTTTTAATTAAACTTTTAACTTTGAGATAATTGGGTATTTATGTGTAGTAATAAGAAGTTAAACAGAGAGCCTGTAAGTATTCTTTTGTTTTAGTCTAAAGAAAAGTAATTACTGACCAGTAGAACAATTACCAAGGCAAAAACTTTAGTTTTAGGTGGCAGATATGGAGAAAAAATGAATATATGACTAATCAGAACTTTAATCTGTACATGCTATTAGTTTTCCTCATGATTACTACCTATGAAAGGAAAAAAATCCAATCATTCCTTCAAAGTAAAGAGGAAAACTAAAAGTGTATCTTTTTTCTGTCTTTAAATTAAAATAGGCTTTCCAGGACAACCAAATTTAAATTTGTATTTCACATTTGTAACCTGAATTACTAACAAGGATTTGATCTGATAATTGAAAATGAAAATCTTGAAATTTGAAACTGTGAAACAAGGTAACTCATATACAATTTTTGATTAAAAAACTGATATTGAAGAATTACCTAAGTAGTAAAATAAGCACTTGTTCAGATATTATTCACTTTTACAGAAGGAGAGGCATTAAGGACTCATGCCTTTAGTTTATTTACAGACATATGTAGTATGTTACATAAGTTCAAATGTTTGATTCATTTCTAAAGAGATCGCAACTCTTGAGATATTTTTTAATATCTGTTAAATGGGTAAATCAAACATCCTTATTTCTCAAGCAGTTGGTTTCTCAGTATGAAGAAAGGTGTAGAGCATCCAGATCTACAGTACAAGTCACCTGACTAGTAACCACCACTTGTTTTCCACTGAAAATGGCAAATTTTGTTTCCAGGGCCATCCTCATGGCATCTTTCATGAACCACAGAGTTTGTGAAATGCTCTGTCCCAACATGGTACTGTCAGAAGCTCTGTGAGATGCACAGAGATGAAAGCCAGGTGTCCGTGCTAGAATATATCTAGATGTATGTTACTGTAATCCTAGGCTCCTAGGCAAGATGGCCTGGCTCCAGAAGTCTCATAATAGCTCTGTCCAGTTGACCTGAAAAAAGACCTAATGGCAGAGAAACAGTGGATCAGGAAAAAAAATAGATCTCAGTATGGCCAACACTCGGAAGACCAAGACTGATGTCCAAAGCACTAGTTTAGAGGGGTTGACAGTATTTCAGGATTATGGGGAAACACAAAGAAGGGTTTGCATATTTAGTGCTCTTGGCTAGGCTATGTCCTGGTGATCATTATCTGATGTCCAGTTATACAGTCTTACTGGTAGCAGGGAGATTTGTTATTACTTAGGGGATACTTTTTGTCCCTCCATTGATGTTGCAAAGCTTGCTCTTCCTGGAAAACAAGATAAGCTAAGGAAGGGAAGTGACTGAAAGAGAGAACAAGTTGGAGAAGCAAAATGGAGTAGATTAGGGTGAGGATTGAGTTGTCTGTTATGTATTAGATATCTCTTCCCTTTTCATTCTTCCCTTCTCTTTGTTGCTCAGATGTATAATTTCTAATTTTCCATCTTTTGGGTCAATAATTATTCTGTGTTTAACATTCTATTGTTTAGTGCATCTACTGAGTTTTGTTATGTTAGTATACTTTTCAGTTCTAAAATTTCTATTTGGTTATTTCTTAGGTTTCTTTACCAATATGTCCTATTTCTTTGGTGAATCTTCACATTTTTTTCTTGACTGAAATATATTTATAACTGGTTTTTGCAGCATAAGCCAGTGGCTGATGGAATTCTAACATCGTTGTGTATTTTTGTCTATTGTCTTACTTACCTACATTCAAGTTGAGATTTTCCTGAATCTTTGTGGAATCTCTTTTTTATATGTTGTGTCTGATGATTTTTCAAACTGAAACCTGGACATGTTTGATATTATAAGATTCTGGATCTTATTTAGACTTTCCACTTTAGCTATTTGTTGTAACATTGCTCTCTCCGGAGGGAAGGGTCTCTTCACCTCATTTCTGCTAGGTAGAGTGGGCATTTCCCATTCCTTAGATGCCCTCCGTGGACATCCAATGGAGAACAGACTCCATGTTACTTCCTGCTGGAAGGGGGGCGGGAATTTTGAATTCTCATGAGGTCTTTGCTGACAAAACTTGTAGGAGGTATTGGGATGCCTAGTCATTACTTCTACATGGTCTTCACTGGTACCATACAAGTAAGGATGCTTGCATTATCAGTGTCTCCTAGGCTTTCTTTGCCTTACCTGGCATGGAGACACTGGCATACCTTGTCTGCTACGTCACAGATGTCTAGGCTTCCCAGTTGGTCTCTATTGACGTTGTAGGTAACATCTAGTTACTGCCCAGCAGGGATGAAAGTCTGGCTCCCCACTATTTCATTTCTGACACCACCCAGTGGGTGAATCCAGGGACATTTATATAGTGTGAAAAGAGTAGAAATCAAAGCTTTCACCAACTTTTGCTGGTATGAGTGGAGTCACACTTTTTTTCTATTGTATTTGACTAAAATTGAATGACTAGTCTGAAAGTTATTAGCTTTTAGACAAGTTGCCCCCCTTTTCTGGCATTTTATTATGGAGAGCAGGCTTTTGGGGGTCTTTGTATCTGGTATACGTTAGGCATTTCCAGGTTGTTAACTTCTTCAGCATTCTGTCTTAGAGACAAGAAGTAAAAAGAAAAGCCAAGAAATTTGCCACTATGTTGTGCCTTAGGTCCTGAGGCTTTATTTCATATTTAGTAGTGTTGTGGTTAGGGTCTGGAGTGTCCCCCAAAAGTCTCATGTATTTTAATGGAACCATGTGATGTTGGTGGATTGGGGTCTGGTCTGGAGGGGTGGATTGCAGTTGTTAGGATTAACGGTGTGTAGTGGACACACCTGGATGCAGGAGGGACTGGTTACTGGGCAGAGACCTGAAAGGATACATAAACTGCACCTGCCTTCCTGGAGGACTGGGACTAGTCTCAAGTAGCCTCAGTTTGTCTTGCTGTTTGTCCGGGGAAGCTGCCTCCACCTCTCTCTCTCTGCCATGTACTTCGATTGTTATTGTTGCTGGCCAACGCTGAATGGACTGTGACCTTTGAGACAGGAACGAATTTGTGCTGATGATCCGCGGCGGCTGTAGACAGTCGCAATGGTGAGAGCTTTCCCAGAGGAAGAGCCCTGGCAATTATCCCTCTTCCTCCCTTTTACACCGTTGGAGTTCCAGTTGGCCCTCCCACATCTGGGAGGATGCTCATCTCTCATTGGCCAGCCCACAAATGACTTACACCCCAGTCCTGACAAGTTCTTAAGTCCCAGTCTAGGGTGGTTAATCCCAATACCAGCGGAGGTGTGGGTCTTACTTTCATCAAGTTGACGTGATCAACGGACACAAGTAGCTAGTGTTTTCAGTTATGTATTAACTTCCTGTCATTATAACAAATATCCAAGATAATTAGCCTATGAAAAGAAAAGTTTTATTTTGGCTCATAGTTTTGGAGGTTTCAGATTTTGATTCATTTGCCCTGCGTTGTCTTGGGTCTATGGACAAGCAGCGTATCAAGGTAGAGATCAGAACACCTCCTATGAGTCCTTCTTACAGCTTCTGCAACTTCCTGATAGGATTAAGTGGGGACACTGAGCCTTTAAATATCCCCTCAGGGATATTTATGTTCCAACGTTTAGCATGTAGCTCTTAGTGGGAGGCAGAGGGAACAATACATCTTATACATCTTTCAAGGAGTAGAAGCATCTTTTACAAAAAAGGGAAATCTTCACATTTTCACCCTGTACTAACATCAAATCAAATTGGATTAAAGACCTAGATAATAAAACAGAAGAACAGAATCTTCTGTAAGATAAAATAGGTAAAAATCCTTGAAGACATAGAAATATGCAAGGACAATCTTTTAGAACACCTATTGCAAAAGAGATAGTACCAAGAATCAACAAGTAGGATTCTATTGAATTAAAAAGCTTCTGCACAGAGAAGGAAAGAAATCAGCACAGTGAAGAGGCCTGCCAGAATGACAAACAAGGTTTGCCAGCTTCCCCTCAGGTAGAGGGCTAATATCTAGGATACACAAAGAATGGAACAATAATAAACTCACCAAAATGAAAGGATCCACCCCAAAAATAGACAATTGACTGACTAGACACTTCAAAAGTAAAAAAGGCCATTACATACATGAAAAAATATTCAGTGTCTTTGGCCATAAGAGAAACGCCAAAAATTCCATTAAGAATGGCTGTTATCAAGAATTCAACAAACAACAAGTGCTGGTGAGGCTGTGTGGGAAAAGGAACACATTTACATTGTTGATGGGACTGTAAATTAGTGAACCTGTATGGAAATCAGAAGGGAGATTCCTCAAGAAATGGAAAATAGATGTTTCATTTGATCCAACTTATTTCATTTGATCCTTCTTTGAGTATCTTTCTAAAGGGAATAAAGACATCAAATTACAGTGATACTTTCATACTCATAGCAGCACAACTTTATAATAGCTAAATCTTGGAAGCAGCTTATATGTCCATCAACAGATGAATCAATAAAGAAAATGTGCTATATATATCCCTATGTATCCACAATGGAGTACTACTCTGCTATTAAGAAGATAAATTTGAGTCATTCATGTGGCATATATGCATAATGGAGTATTATTCTGCTGTAAAGGAAGATAATATTGTGTCATTTATAGGGAAAAGGATGTACCTTAAGACCGTTATGCCTAATAAATCAGACATTGAAAGTTGAATTTCACACGGTTTTCCTAAAACGAGAAATCAAAAGTATAAATAAAAGTGGAAAATAAAAGTTTGATATTGGAAACGGGGAGATTGACTTTGTGGAGAGAAGAAGGAGACGAGAGAGGGGGAAAGGGAGGGGGCAATAACCGTCCTCTGATGTGACACATGTACGCTGATTCTCCAAGCAGAATTTGATTATTATGTATCTCAAGTACATATAAATAATATTGGGGAAAAATAAAAGAGTTTTACAGTTTTTCTTATTTACTTTTTTCAAATAAATAGTATATCAAACTGACTATCATGATTATAAGATATATATTTTCCCATATATGGTTATTTGATTAATTTTCCAAAATTCATGACACATACTCCTGGGAAAAGTCATATTAGTGGCAGTGCTACTGGTAATGGTGATGAATTAAGAAACCTGGGCTAAAATGGAGTGTTTGCATTTTTGAGTAACTAACTTGTCAGCTTTTTCCAATTGCTGTGGATAATTGAGAATTCATTTCAGGGGAGGAGAGTCTCCATGAAAGATTTAAGGTTTGCATGTCCATGCCCTTAAGTAAAAAGTCAAACTTTCAATGGAGTGAACAAAAAGCTATTGGCAGCTGTGCAAGTTGTCAATATCAAGATGGGGCCATTGGTATCAACTCAAAATAGAGTCAAGAGGTCAGGACAGGTTGGGTTTCCTGCACATATCTTTGAAAACAGCAATTACAAAGACTTGGAAAAGATCTCTGGGTATGTCCATGGTCCCCATAGCATGAAAATTCTAAATTATAACCGTGTGTTATTCTGAAGAAACTCAGTATTCTGAGTAGAAGTCTCTGTTACTTAGATTGAAATAATATGTAAGCATCTTGGCCTTCAGCTGTTGGAGGATGAACTTTAGCAAGACCTGAGTGTTTTGGACTGTCAGCAGCCTGCTTCCTTGGCAAACTGCTGGAGACTAGCTCTTCATAATGAAATGTTCAAAGTTGGACTCTATTGAGACTCAGTGACTTTCGGTTCATTATTTATATAATGCTCCCATGGAGCTCGTAGGGATTTTGCCTTTACAATCAGGGGTGGCTCTCAGGACAATTGTACTCCTTGGGATGATCATTTTGGGTGATTCTACCCAATTTCTTTTTTTCACTTACTTTTCTTTTATTGAATCATCTCTTGCATTGTTTATCCAGTTATTAAATTACTACATTATTTTCATGAAGCACGGGGACAGTATGAAGAAAAAAACATCTTTTTTATTGACAGTATAATAGTGGTTAGGAAAGCCAATGGCTAGCTATTACATTTGGTGTCACGGTGGGAAAAAACACTTGATCACCTTAGAGTGCAAAGCAACCAGAGATGAGTAGTCAGTCAATAAAGGCTCTCATCAGAAGGTGACTCTGAGATCAGTCTTGCTAGAGAAGAGAAATTAAGAGAGTGGGGGTCCACCACTGTGGCAGAAGGAACAGCCAGAATGGGGGAGCCACAGACAGGGAAATATGAGGTGTGTTGAGAGGTGAAAGTGAAGAGACTATTCACCTCTCAACATATCTTAGGGGATGGAGATCCATACTGGGCTTAGATTTCATGGGCAAACACAAAAAGTTTATATTCAGAGTAGAAGCACGGTGATCCAAAATGATTATTTGTTATTTGAAAGAGCAATACCCTGGAGATGAAAGTCCTTTGTCCTACATGTATGTACTGGCCTCCAGTTTTGGAGGAATTCAGCGTGTTCGTTGTACTAAGTAAGTTGTTACTTGTTGGGGCCAGCATGACATCAACTACTTGGTTATTTAGGGGACTGGATCAGCCTGTGCAATTAGAAAATGATCCACTTGGGTGGACTTGTGGAATCGACTGATGTACGGGACAGAATAACATTCTTTTTCTCAAACTTATATACCCAGGGAAAAAACAAAGGTCCATGCTTAGGGGGAACATTTTAGCAGATTTTACAAGCCATCTATGTGAGGTCTGTGTTACGAATATCTCAACCACTAAATTTAGCAGCCCCCTGACAAGGGAACCTCTGACTGTACTATGTTAAGCAATGGAAATCAGACTTTTACCTTCCTAGAGCAGCCTGGAAGCCGTCATCCTGGCTTTGATCAAAGCACCCTTCCACTAGAATTTACTGATGAGAAGGTTTCCTGTTTTCATGGAGTCAGGAGGAATCTCCTAGCAAGAGATTGCACGCTGTATTCCCGCAATTACTGATTTTACATTTAAAATTCAAGAATAATAGTTTGTTCCCATGTTTGTTTCAGTCTTGTAAATGAGTATTGGGAGATTGAAATACAGGGCCAATGTTGTGGTAACCCCTTAAGCCGTGCTAACTAGATGAACATACATTTGCAGAGATTTAAGATTTGTGGATTTTCTTATAATGTACAGATAGCTGAGAGCTGCTATCATCTTACAAATTCTTTTTCCTCCATCCATTTGTGTAAATAACAAGAAAGGCCTTTTATGTGTGCTGTGAAGATTACGAGTGAACAAACAGCTACAGCTTTTCAGTGCTTTGGAAAAATGATGGGAGCTGCTGGTACAGGAGGGGAAATGAAGGCCACTTCCCATTCATTTCCTCTTTTTGCACCAGAAGCCATTAAAATGTAAATCAAGCCTCTGAATACCTAGTTAAGCATAAATGGGAAAATGTGAGACAAATGGTGTTTGAGACTTAACTAGTAGGTTTGGGGAGGGCTGAGAGGTGAGGGAGGAAATATTTGCTGTCACCCAAACAATATTGCTTTCTTTTTCCATGTCCCAAGGCTCAGTTTAATTAAGGCAAGACAGGGCAGAGAGATGTGATAAATAAAACAAAACCCAGATCTGTAGGAAAGTGCCCTAGAGAAGACAGAGGAGCTCAGGGCTGGTAATCATCATTACATGAGGGATGAGATATGTCAAGGATAGAGGATGTCATGTGGACAGCATAATGAAGCACCATATGGGGGGAGATAGGAAAAATTCAAACATCTTTTATAATATCAGAACCGAGATGCAGGGAGCATGCTTGAGCAGAATTTCTGTGTAGTTTGACAAAATGGATCATAGATGTCATCTTTATCAACCTACGTGATGGGGGTTGGAACAGGTGGCACCTGCAGGGTGATGTCTTTGGCCAGAACCCATTTAAAAGTTTCATTAAAGATACAAAAGAGGCATACTGAGTGATAGCTAATTTGGATCACATTAAGGGTCACATTTCAGTTGATCTTGAGAAAAAGCTTATATGGGAAAAAAAAACCCCAACATGTAACAAGAATACTTAAAGCAAATGAAAAGTCACATTGTCAAAAGCAGGATGGCAAACCCAGCTTTGCCTCTGAGGTGCTCAGGTAACCTTGGACTATTCATAGTTTCTGTATATATTACACAGAAAATGGGGCTAAACTATGTTTAATGTTAGGTGCTATTGTGAGGATTGGCTGCCTTGACATGTATTGTGTAAGGCACTTCAGCAGTACGTGGTACACAAAGAATATAAAACGTTAAAAATGTAAAAGCTGTAGTGATCAAGGTTGTCTTCCTAAGCCATTGGACTAGTAGAGATAGTGCAAAAATGTAAAAATGTCATTGAGTAGCTCTGAGCTAACATGTAGAAGAGTCTATAGAGTCAAGGCAGTGAAAAATCAGACCCAGCATCCAAGGCCAGTGAGAGGGACCAGAGCCACACATGGGAAGCTGAGAGTGGGATCAGGCTGAGTGAAGCTGAGGACGGTGTATGAGTTGTGAGCAGTCATGCCATTATTCATTATTACAAACCCATAATCTGGAACTGTGCCTACACCGAAGTTACTCTCCCAATATCTGTTGAGTGCAATGGCTGAAGTTTCAAGTGGATCATGGACATGTTAGCTTAGGATAAAGGAACAGAATCATGGTGGGTCACCGTTAGAGGAAGGCAGCTTCAAAAGTTCCACAGTGAGCAGCCTGGGTGCTCAGAAGTAGAAAGTCCTGAGTTTGCTTGATAGGGAAGAGCAAAGCAGGAATAAACAACGCAAACTAATATTTCTGAAAAAAGACAGAATGGCAGGAGACGCGGAACTATGGCGCAAGCGGGAACATCGATCGCAATCGTCCTCCTTTCCTCTCTTCTTGCATTTGGTTCTCTCTTAGCTGACAATACTGTGACATAAAGAAAGTGATTTCAACCTCATTTCACTCTTTCTGATGTTTGGGATATTGTGACAACGATGGGTAGGATGGCGCTGGTAATGTGTGGAGGTACGTGTGACAGTGTACATACGTTTGTGTGTGTGCACACACGTGTGCTGGATGCATGAGTAAAAAAAGAGTGGTTTATATCATCAAATGCTACTGAAGTTCTTACAGAGCCTACATGTGGGTTTCCATGGAAACATAAGAGGCCAGCTCTGAAACAAATGGCAAGATACTGGAGAAAAGGGCACAGATAGTCACATTTAATGTCTTTTTATAACCTGATTCTTTTTAGCACATTTGTGAGGACAAGCAGGCTAAAAGAGTGATCAAAATACTTGGAACTATTTCATATTTTAATAAAAAAGGGAGATTGGTCATTCTATTTTTGTTTTATGTATCTTTCAAAAAACAGAGGTTATTTCTAAGATTCTGCCTTTGATTTCTTACTTAACTTCAGCTTGTGTACCAACTGATTCTTGTTAAATATTTATGGACGAGATTAAAGACTTTATAAAACTTAGCAGCTGGCAGCTGTCCTCGCCTAAAGGATAAAGCGGAGAGTTTTCATTTTAATTGGATAGCGATGTGACCGAAATATCCAACCCCAAGGGAAATACAAGAATTAAAATATGTAAATCAATTTTTTAAAAGAGAAAATGGCCTTTTGCATTTTGTACCTTATATTTTCTCTTTGTAGGTTTTTTTTTGGTGAAAATAATATTATGGGTTTTTTAAAAAATAGTTTCTTGAGTTTGGAGGCATGTTTCCTGGTTAGGAACCCCTCCTCATAAAACACAGGTGGTGGACACAGTTCTGGTCCATGTTGTGTCGCAAAATTGCTCATCGCAGTTCACTGCTTTTTTTCCCATCGTATTTCACTTCTAAGAATCTTTACCACAGCTGTCTCATGACTAAGTTTCAAACTGACAAAGAAAATTAAAAAATGCCAGAGGTGTGGGGAAGTACTCAACTATCTGATACTGAATGTAACAAATGGAAATTGAAACTGAGAGGTTTTTCCATTTTTGAGCCAATAATTGGCCACATTAATAGACACATTCTTTATGCTGTGTTTCTGGTGTTGATCTGAAAGACCCAGCAGGTCTTGGACAAGTCAACTTCCCCTCCGTGGGTACGAAACCTTAGCATAGAGTTGGTGATACTGAGATGGTGATTCTGAGATTCTGTTTCATGCCTCAGTGTGTAAGTCAGTATTGACATCCAAAGAACCATAAGCCAAATTCTTTTATTTGCCTGCTTTTGTGCAGTTTGAGAGCTTAAAATGGTTTCCACATGTTTAAATGGTTGTACAGAAATACCAAGAATTACATATTTTCTGATATGTGAAAGTTCTATGAAATTCAAATGTTAATGTTCATAAAGTTTTATTGCAATCTATAGGCAGGCTTATTTATGCATTATCTATGACTATTTTTACATGACAATAGCACAGTTGAGTATTTTGATAGAGACCTTATGATCCTAATGACTAAAATATGTTCTAGCTCACCCTTCATGGCAAAAGATTGCTAACTTCTACCTAAGCGAATCTGAACGTACTAAAAGAAATCAGCCAAATCATCCTTTTTTGTTTATTTGAATGGTAAACCTCTTTAGTAGTAGTACTGATTATTTGCACAAAATCTTCGTTAAAATTTTGCTTTGTTGTTAATGAAAACAATGTGGTTTTCTTCAAATAAATCACATATTTATACAAACTACTTTCTTGATCTTTTGCTCTCCCCGCTTCACTTGCATAGAATTAGCTAGCTATGTTCTCCAGGAAGAGGGATGGGTGACTAATGTAATGTATAGACCAGGCACTAAAATTTCCATTCTTTCTCTCTGTGTTTTTTCTTTAATCTTACACCATAACTTGAATCTGTTCCCCAAATTTCACATTTTGGAAACTCAATTTGAAATGCAACAATGTTGAGAAGTTGGACCTGCAGGAGGTGATTAATCTATTTCACATATCATGAACGGATTGATATAATTATCACAGAACTGGGTTTGTTATGATGAGGGTAGGTTCCTGAGAAAACAGTGAGGTTAGCCCCTGTTCTTCTTTTTCTTGCACATGTTCTGTTGCCCTTCTGCCCTTCTATAATGTGATGATGAGTAAGAAGACCCTCAACGGAAGGCGGACGCTTTGACTTTCACTTGGCATCCTCTAGAACTGAAGTAAATAAGTTTCTGTTCTTTATAAATTACCCAGTCTGAAATATTTTGTTACAGCAACATAAAACAGATTAAGACACTAGCTTAGTTACTTTTTTTGTTGCTGGGACAAAATACCCAACTTTCACACATTAAGTGAGTGTTGTGGTTAGGATCTGGAGTGTCCCCAAAAGTCTCATGTATTTTAATGGAACCATGTGATATTGGTGGATTGGGGTCTGGTCTGGAGGGGTGAACTGCAGTTAAGTTAGGATTAATGGGGTGTAGTGGCCAAACCTGGATGCAGGGGGGGACTGGTTACTGGGCAGAGACCTGAAAGGATACATAAGCTGCACCTGCCTTCCTGGAGGACGGGGACTAGTCTCAACTAGCCTCAGCTTGTCTTCCTGTTTGTTCGGGGAAGCTGCCTCCACCTCTCTCTCTGCCATGTACTTCGATTGCTGCCGGCCACCCCTGAATGGACTGTGACCTTTGAGACTGTGAGCTAAAATCAACCTTTCCTATGTTTGTGGGTGTCGGGTATTGAGTCACAGCAACGAAAAAGTAACTAAGACATTGAGTGAAGATTTATTTTAGCTCATAGTTTCAGAAGGCCTCAGCCCATGCGTGGAGCAGCTGGCAACCATGCAGCCAAGTGGCAGAGGCTGCAGAGCTACTCAAGACATTGCAGACAGAAACCAAGTGAAGAAGGAGCAAACTGATGCCTGGACACTCAGGCAAGGGTAGAACTTTCCCAAGAAGAAGCTATAGCAATGTTTCTTTTTCCTTCCTTTAATTACTTCAAGCTGCCATTTGGGGCCTCTTCACACTTAGGGTGGTCACCCCTCCCTCCCTTCCTGGCCCACAAGTCAACAACACACACCTGAAATCTCTGCCCTGGCCCTTGCTCTTCCCTCTTCCGGGAATCTTCACAAATTGACGCTATCCTGGGCCAAATCCCAAGCTTTGGCTCCATCTGGCGAGCCCTTGCCTCCCAACAACACACAAGTCCACAGTTATCCCACTACATCCAAATACCTGAGGCCTTTGGGGGACACTTCAGATCCCACCCATAGCAGACACCGTGGGATGAAGTCTCTTGTATTTACAGTTCTTTCATATTTACATTTCCTGGGCAAAAAATCCTCTTGACTGTCTGAAATGCAGAGAAAACCAATTATTATCAGACAACAGCAGACCTAAGATTTATTGATTTTCTGCTTTGTGCAAGCCACATTGTTAGGAATTTGCATGCATACATTTATTTATTCCCCTTTTTTAAAATTTAGAATTGAATCCATGGTCTTTGTATTAACTTACATCCCCACCTCCGCTCCTCCCCATTTTTTTTTTTTTTTTTTTTTTTTTTTTTTTTGTATTTTGAGACAAGATCTTGCTAAGTCTCTAAGTTGCCCAGGATGGAATTGAATACATAATTTAATTCTCTTGTCCTGGCCTTGCAGAGCGCTTGGAAGCTGTGTAACATCACTCCTGGGTTATTCGTTCCTTTAACAACCTAATTTTCCAGGAGGGAGAGCAGAGATGAAAAGAGTCAAATAACTGGTAAGGAGAGAAGGGTGGAGTTGGGCCTAAGATTTTCTGATTTCAAAGTTCATGTTTTTACAAAGCCAATTTAATATTTACAAGGAAAATTATCTTCTAAGTAAAGAAGCTATGTAAAGAAAGACCTGTAAGTTATGGAACGCAGCAAGGTCCTGGAACTCTGTCAGTCTGTTTGGATGGCAAAGACTCCTCAAATTTCTTCCAAGACATGTTTTGAGTAGTTAGAGGTCTCCCGTATGAGATTTTGATTTTTTAACATGCGATTTCTTCTGCCTGTGATTCCTTCTGTTGTTGCTTTGTGTTGCTGATGCCCTAGCTGTATGTCAGAGCTAGACCCCAGTATCCTGCAGGCTTGACGCCAGTGCTGACTCTGTAATCTGCTAAGAACCTTTTTCTGGAAGATTTCATATTACCTCAGACCCCCTATCTGTATTATCTTAGACTCAGCATTCTGCCACCGATTCACAGCAGATTGTTTATTTCTTGAGATGAGGAGTGATGTCTCATACCTTCAAATCTCTGCAGCACTGAGCATGTCCTTGTGAAGGCTGTGGGCATTTGTGGAAGAGGATTACATGGAGAACAATTCCATTCTAGCAATTTACTTCATTTTTTGAGTGCCTACTTTATGCCAACACTTGCAATTACAAGTTGGATTAAATGCTCAGCTGTTTGTATTTATCTTAGTGTAGAAGGGGCAAGTTTCAGCTGAGACATGGTATATTATCTCAGTGTTTTTGAAAGAGATTCTTAAGTTCACTGGGAAGAAATCCTGCCTGGGTTAACTGGGTGAGTCTTCATATGACACTGTATCCTGTGATGGTCTGTGTTACCTGTTGGGTCTTATTACACTGTACTTGGGGTGCTCTAGCCAGAATTCATGAGGCATGACCATTGCTCAGCATCTCTAACCTTGTGAACCCTGATATTCTGTCTTAACCCTAGGAGGCTGTCTGGGCACTGGGTCTTGTGGTGCATGGTACATACTCCAGAGTCGATAGAATTGTGTTTTTAGTTCTACTTTTGCCACTTAGAAGCTGTGCAACCATGAGTATTTGCTTAACTTTTCTCAACCTCAATATACTCATCGGTAAATGATGGCATTTACCTAAAAAAATTGAGCATAAAAATGGGAAACCATACATAGAGGACTTAGATGGCAGGGATGCACACAATGCACAGATAATAAGAAAACTACTCCCAGTTGCTTTTGGTGACAAGATTATCTGGAAATATACCTTCATGTTTTCATTCTTTCTTCGGTGGCTCACACAAATATTTGGGAGGGGAAAGATACAGGAGAACAATTGAGAACCCCCCTGCCCCCCATGCTCTCATTCTGCCTCACCAGCTTAGCTTCCACCCTGTGTCTTCGGCAATACCAGTGACTAGCTTTGGTTTTTTTCCCTTCAGTAAGTTTTACCTTGTGAGCATGAGTCACTCGAAGCACCTGTTCCTTTAGAGGTGGATGGGTCACACGTTAATAAGCTTTCTAGCCATGGCAGGCAGGCCAGGCCTCTGTCACCACCATGTACCTGTTCATGTTTACTCTAAGCAGAGTTGGGCTGGAGTACAGCTGTTCTCTCCATTTGACACTAGGCATAGAGTAATAACGCCAAATGTGTTGAGCATTTACTATGTGCCAGACATTAGAGATATTACAGATATTATCTTGTTTAACTCTCATGGCCATGCTCATTTGGGGTTATGAGAGTAAATATAGAAACGTTATATGGTCTGCTGAAGAATACACAGCTGGCAGAGCTAAGACTCCAACCCAAGTAAAGCTGACACAAGCTGAGACAAACCTAAATGGCTTGGTATTTCCCAACTACCAAGAATTTTTTGGCAAAAAAACAAAAAGGGCAGCCTTCATGGGGGCTCTAGTTCAGATCCTCAGATATATATATATATATATATATATATATATATATATATATATATATATATATATTAGAAAAAGAAATCCAATTGAAAAGGATTCTAGTTGAAATCATTTAGAATCTAATTTGATAGCTGTAATTGTGCTCTAGAAATGAAACCCTTTCTCACTTTGTACTCTCTGAAACTTTATTTCTGAGTGTGAAGTGGTGGGGTAGGTGGGAACTTGGAGGAAGGGAGTTAGATGAACTGTGAAAATAAGTGGATTTTCTCTGATGTCTAATCCACTAATTATATCGAGGAAAATTGGATCACACTTGTAATTCAGTTTTTACTGTTTGCATTAAGAAATGCTGTTGGCTGAGGTGTGAGCAAGAAAAGGGAGAAGGACATTGCAAATTATTACTTAATGTGAACAGAGCGAATGATAGTTTTATTTTTGGGGGGCAGTCAAGGTGTTGCATTCGGGTTGTTCAATTTAGCTAATGTGGCAGCAACAGTAATGACTAAAGTGGCAGCACAGAATATTAAGGCAAGTAATGTGGGAAGGTATTTGAATAGAAGACTTAATGGCTACTCTGTGTGCATACAAAATAAGGAATTCCTTTCATTGGATTTAAAGGAATCTTGACACCCAAAATGACTTTAGTGATAGAGATTTCAGGAAGGTGATAAACCATTGGATAAACATTTGGGGTAGTTGGTACTGGCATCCTCTTTCAAGCTTGCTCAGACCCCCAGGCCATCTCCTCCTCCTCCTCCACTGTTCCTCTGCAACAGTGCTAGTCTCTGTTGAGAGATTGTATTTTCTCAGTTTGAGGCTGAAGGATTTATCTCCCTCCAGCCTTCTTAGGACACCAGCAGGGTCACACGTTGAAATTCTGAGGGAACAGAAAGATGAATTTCTTCAGACTTAGAAAAGATTGGGGGAACTTGGATGGGTTCCACAAAGCTTTCCAGGATGTTTTTTTTCTGTGTTGAACTGCGATTGTATCTGCTTGCGCTTTTGTGTTCTCTTTCTCCTCCTTCTATGCTAGTATGTCTCATCCCCCCCCCCACCCCAGGTTTACTCCCTTTATTAGTGTACACAATAACCATACTCAACTTCAGGACTTGGTGCGTGTACATACTATATCTCCATTACTTTAATTCCCTTCCCCCTTCCCACTATCTCGCCCCACCTCACATCCCCTTTCCTTCTCCATACACTCTGTCTCCTTGTTTCTTAGCACCACTCTTTTATTTCTTTTACTTATTTATTCTTTGGGTTTCTTATATTACACAAGCCATGAAATGTTTAGCCTTCTGTTTAATATATTTCCTTAGCTGTCTCAAGGTACCACTTTCCTCACAGTTATCCATTCATTCGAGTCCCCGATGATGCCATCCTCCATGTGGGATAGTATATTTCTTCTATCTACCTACAGAGCAGGCTATAAAACAGGTATCTCCTCTGACCCTGTGAATCAAAGACTCTGTGGTCTTGTTCTTAGTTTGCTCCCTAGGCTTTCTTGCTTTTAGTTGGCCAGTTCTCTTCCAATTCCAAGTGAAACTCATGTTTGAAGCTGCCTCTTGAAGAGCAGGGAAATGGGGAGAATGGTTGATCCTGCTGTGGTTCTAGGAAGAAATGGTAAGTACCAATCCAACGAAGCCTGGTGAGCCCCATGACCTTGAGTGTGAAATTGACCAAGGAGAAGAGGGAAAAAGATCTAGAGATTAACTTGATAAAATCGGATGACTCCTCACCACAGCTCAGGTGGTGGTTGTTTCATAACAGCTTTATCATGACACTTACACAGCATAAAATTCATCTACTTAAAGTACACATTTATATATATATATATATATATATATATATATATATATATATATATATATAGAATTGTGCAATCATCAACACAATAAATTATAGAGAATCTTCTCCTGCCAAATTCCATGCCCATATGCCCACAGTTTTCCCTGCCCCACAGCCATGGCAACAGCTAATTGACTCTCTGTAGATTTACCTATCCTGGACATTTCATATAAATGGACTAATACGGTATGTGCACACCTTACTTCAGTTAACAAAATGTTTTTAGGGTTCATCCACATTGTGGCATGTTGTGGATTGCATTGAGTCCAAGGCCAGTCTGGGCTCCATTGTGAGTTCCAGACAAGCCTGGGCTATATAGAGTGAGACCCTGTCTCAAAAACTCAAAAGGATGGTCTTTAGTTTAGCTCATTCTACCAGGATTACGTGGCGCATACTTTATGAATCACACATTTTATCTAAGTCATTTTTGCTTACTTGATATTCCTGGGAGGGCCCATTACCACGTTTGACACAGGCTTTTCCACTCATGCCTCCCCGAATGTCAGTGGCTTCTCCAAAAAGTCATCTGAAAATTGAGCAGTCTAATCTGCTTCTTGGTGGCTGCAGGTGACAGCTGGTCCATACTTACCCTTCAGAGTAAGCTGCGGACTGTGTGGCATCATTAGAAACTGAACTGGGGGTGCTGGGCAGAGGCCACAAGTGGACGCAGGACCTCTAGCAGTTCTTTGCGACCTGGAGCACAAGAGCTGGGATCCCGTGGTCACAGTGGAGGGACGCAAGCACAGGCTCAGTGGGCCCCCTCACTGCTTTGGTCTGAGGCTCTGCCATGCTGTGTGTTGGAGGAGTGCAGAACAAAGGCGAAGTCATTCTCCCTCACCTCAGGGAGCAGACAGGAGTGAAAAGACCAAGTCTATTAGGAACTGGCCTTGGGAATCTATGGCACCGATGAGAGGTTCACCACGCATGCATGTGCACACGCATGCATGCCCACACACGAACACATATGCACACATGGGCACGTGCCCCTACCTGCACCCACTTAATACCATGACCCATTAGCATGTCGTCTTGTTCTTCGTGTGGTCATTTGTTTTTTTGGCTTCTGAACCTATCACCCAGTCCCTGCCTGGAGCGTCCCTGCAGCTCTGTGCTGTCCCCTCCACCTTCATCCACAGCCATGTCGTAGGTTCTCCTGCTGTCCTGTCCCCTGCTTGCACCCGTCCCCTGCTGTCTCCCTCTGAGGCGTGGGGAACGGCTCACCTGGGAGGTGTCCCTGTGCTGTGTGCCTCCCACTTCTCTGCTTGTGAAGAGGTGGGACCAAACCTGAAGCAGACGGAAGCTCCCCTCTAAGAGAGACCTCTTTCTTATTAGCTTGCTCCCCCTTCTGTCCTGGTCCCTTCTTTCCGGTCAGAGCACGAGGTGCTCATAAATTATTGAACAAGAATCCCAGCCCCAGTCCATAGGCAAGCCAACCTAAATGCGTGCCCTTGCTCATGCCTTCCGTTCACTTTGTCTTCAGTTAGGACTTAGGTCTTCTACCCAGTGAAAATGGGTTGTATCAATAATTAATCAAAAGTAAATCCTTCGAGTATATTTGTAGGCTAATGTGTTTCTTTCCTGATAACATAATGCCTTCACATCACTAAGCATTTATTTTTAGGACTTGCTTAAGTAGCATTTCGAATGGGAAAATGCCATTGAAATTTTATGAGTATGGCATAGAGTGCCTTCTGGGAGAAGAAAGGGATACTTTTAGGAGGGTCTGCGCTGTGGTTTGACTGGAACTTATCACCTTCAAAATTCGTGTTACAGTTTAATTCTTACTGTGAGTTATGAAAAGGGTAGAAATTGAATCCGACTATGATGTGTAGAAGTGGGGTCTTTGGGAGGGGATGGGGTTATGTAGAGTCAGAAGAGAGCATCTCCCATTATTATTATAATGAAAGAAAGAGAAGAAAGCAAGTGTGCCCTACCTCTGTCTTGCCCAAGGACATTCTGTATAGCCTGAAACATCTTGTACTGCCCTGGACTCATCAGTAAGAAAGCCATCACCAAATGTTAGCTCTTGATTGTAGACCAGGAACCATCCTTTGAAATCATGCAATTTGTGGTATTGTTCCAATTAGCAAGAGAAAATGAACTAATACATCATCTGTCCTGGGAGAATTTTCTGAAACACCTTTTCCTTACCAGGGAGTTGATTTCTCTTCTCTCGTTGATCTCCTCCATTTATATAGCTGACAGATTTTTTTTATTGCATTGATTGTATTGTTTGCAATATAGAACACTTATTTGTTTTTCTGGCTGTGTTTTACTCTGGACTGGAAGCATCTAGAGAGCAGAAACCTTGTTTTATTTATCTCTAGATCCTCAGTGCCTACAACAGTATCTGGAGTCCAGTGTGAACTCAGTGTTTGTGATAAAAAGCATTAATAACACCGATAAAAGCTCTCCTCTTCCTTTATTTTCATATCTGTTGGACCTTGGAATACATATTGAATAAAACATACAAACATGGTAGGGTAAAATGTCTAGAATATTTATCTATGTTTCTGACATTTTCCAGATTTTAAAACTGGAAAATTATGCTCCAGGCTGAGGGAAGGAAACTAGAGAGGGAGATGATGAGAAATGGAAAGCCTTTTGAATGGGTTTTGTGGAGAGGGGAGAATGGTCAGGGTGTACTTAAGGTCATGGTGACAGATTTGTTGCATCTGAGAGCAGAGGGGACAGGACTGTCTTCTCTGGTGCATCCTCTGCTGGGAAACAAGATGGAGTGGGGAGGACATGGAGCTAGACCAAAGGGATAGAAGAAATGTGAATCCTGGAAACTCAATACACCTGGAAGCAACAGACATTATTAAACACACTGAGGGGCCCATGGGTGAGACCAGATATGATTCAACATTTATCTGCACTCTGAACACAGGCTGAGCAGCTGGAGTGCCTTTATGGAAGGCAGACAACTCCAAAATCACCAAAATGGATTAGCTACCCTTGAAAAGTAAGTCAAATAATGAAATGAAGCTGACTTATTATTTTTTAAAAGTTATATTTAGTGCATAGCTCAACTTTGAACTGAAATTTTATTCTTAGAAAGAGTAAAAGAAAGAACTCTAGGCAGGGAAAAATAGAGGCAATAATGAACAGCAAACACTCGGAGGCTGTGGGGTCTGGAAGATGGTGTCCCAGCTTGTGTGGGGTTTTGCTGTGAGTAATCATTGAAATTAAAACTGAAGTATGAATTTGCAGGGGAAATGGCTTTAATTCAAAAGTCAGAGAGAAGGTAGAAAAAGAATATGAATTTGAGTAGTAGTTGGAGGGGGCACAGTCTGCTGAGGAGGTTCAGACTGGCTTGCCCACCAAAGCATCTATCTCAGTTCTGAGTTCCCAGCTCTGGAGGAATCCTTGTGGCTTGAGGGGTGATTTTGTTCCCATAAAAGAATTGTCTTTTTTGAGGTAGGTTCAGTCAAATGAGGCTGTTTTTTTCCTGAGAACTGGGTGACTAGCAGTTTAGGACAATGGCTAGCAACTTTTAGGTGTAGTTTTAAGGGAGGAGTGTCTGCAACTGAACTTTGTAAAATCTAATAATGGGACATTTCTTTAAATCTTGAAAACTACATTACTTATGTTTATCTTGACATTCTTCACAGTGAAGGGAGATGATATAGGCTAAGTAAATCTGATACTGATCAACTTTGTTCTGCTAATTTTTAAAATGAGTAACATAACATATATCCATAGTTGTGTCCCTGTGTCCTCTTCCCCCTCTCCCGCTTCTTTTATTGGGGTTGCCCAGAGTTACACCCCCAGCCCATTCCTCTGAGTTGCCCAGGCTGGGCTTGAACCTTCAGTTCTCTTGCCTTAGCCCACCAGAGTGCAAGCATGGACCCTATGCTTGGCTCCCAAAAATTTTAAGATAATAAAATATATAAAATGAAGGTCAAGTGTTGCTTTTTCACTTACCTCCTAAGCATTCGTAGACCCGAGTGGGTGGAGTGACACAGATTTTTAGCAAAAACTGCTGTTAGCACCTGATTGTCTCAGGAAGAATACCAGAGTCCTCTCACCTCTTATCCCTATTGTTGTCTCTTGCTACACTGTTGGCTCGTGGTTTAGTGTTCATGGGATTTCAAGGACCCACTGATGTCAGGACTTAATCCCTGTGGTTGCAGTATTGTGTTACTAGCAACAGAAAATGCACTAAGATAGCAGCTGTTCTGAAAGACTTGCTAGGGGAATCAGGTTGCTCGAACAGTAGGTGTTCACCACACCTGGGTTTTTCCATCCCCACGCACACCCCACGAGCATTGTACAATTATAACAGGAAGGGCCCGATTTAGAAAGCCAAAGCCGCTGAAGAGGAGCCCCAGGTGCTGTCATGCAGGGGATTCTGAAACCGCTGCCAGGTACTCACTTGCCTCGGGTCAGGAAGGCAGCCTGAAAAACTTTGCTTCATAAATCTAATCATTATTTTTTTCCCCTGGATAGTCTTGGGCAGATTTGAGATGCTTAGGAATGGATATCAATACATAGCTGTACAGATAGCTGTGTGCAGACGCGAATGCACACAGATAAACTGCATGTGCAGACATGATATGCAGATATTATCATGCATCGAATGCTTCCTATTTGGGGGGTTCTATATATGGTTTTATCTATTCCTTTCTTTTGAGACAGGGTCTTGCTCTGTGGTCCAGGCTGGTCCTGAACTCACTTCAGAGCCCAGGCTGGCCTTGGACTCACGGCAATCCTTCTGTCTCAGCCTCCCGAGTGCTGGGATTACAGGTGTGCACTATCATGCCCAGCTTATGTGGTGCTGGGGAATCGAACTAGGGTAATTTAGCACTTGCTAGGCAAGCTGGACCATTCCTCCAGGCCCTATATATGATTTTTTAGACATTATTATTATTATTATTATCATTATTATTATTATTTCCCCCCTCTTTGACAATGAAAGGAGAGTGATATTATATTATATTTATGTAAGAGGGATCTGAGGCAAAGTGTGATTGAAAAACTTTAGAAATGGTCACAGACTAAGAAGGGTAGAATGCTTTTATGCCACTGTGACTAATCAAAGTGGATTATTTCCTGGATAATCATGGTGGGTGAACTTATTTGAGTAATCCCCTTCATCTCCTTCTCCAGTACTTCCTATCCAGCTCATCTTACATTTACTCAACATCATTATTAGCAAGAAACATAAAGCAATGATCCTAACATAGGTGCATTAACCAGATGTCAGGTCTGAAGAGGAGCTGTTAGAACGTGTGTGCACATACGGGGTACATAGGCACTTATGCACTCATGCCTTTCCTCGCATTGAAGGGAAGTTAGGGATTATTTTGTCTAACAATTTAACTCCACTGATATGAAAACAGCAACTCAGAGAATAAGGGGACTTTACCTAATGTTCCATGAACCAGATCTAGTAGGACCGTGGTGTGCTTTTGCCGGGGAAGTAGAGCTTCATGTCTGGCTCAGCCTAGAGGGGAGAAAGGTGCCCAGTTAGGGGCAGAGTGCCTCCCAGCTGGCTAGCTTCCTCAACTCGCTCTTCACTTCGTAATGTGACTGCACTGTGACTCCTGAGAACATCAGACATCCTTGCTGTGAAGTGAGGGCATGGGTGCATTCTCCTAAGCCAAATTGAAATGGATTTTGGATTATCTCCTATTATTCGAAAAATCCCCTGTTCATTGGTTGTTTTGACCTTTCCTAGTCTCTCAAGAACCCTAGTGTCCTTTGTGTTTGAGGATGTTCTGAAAGGTTTCTTGCTACCCTAGGCCAAGCAGGTCCACAGGCACTTTGCCAGCAAGAATGCGGCCCTCCCCATTGCGTGACCCCGCGGCAGACCTTCAGGTACAAGCAAAATGGAGCTGCTCCTTCAGGATCAACCCAGCTCTCGCTTCTCTTATTATAAGAGTAAGATGTGAAGCCATTAATATGTATTTTTATTTTTTAAAAAATTTAAACGTAATAATACTAGGGGTAAAAATACCACAAAGTGGATCTATGTACCTTACACCAGATACATTTAATTTTAAAGAAATAAAAACACAGAGTTCCTTTTGTATCCCTCCCACTTCCAATTCTCTCTGAAGCAAGTACTAGAGTGAAATTTGTTATTATTGTACACATATTTCATATTTATATTACATATTCATATTGCATATAAAATATAAACTTAAAAAGATTAATTTATACTGTGTAAATTATAATTGATATACATATAATTATAGAAAAATGTATTTATATGCTATATACACTAAGTTTAAATTACATAAGTTAAATGATATTTACATAAGCTATCACACTGACATGTAAATACTAAATACACATTAAAATTTGTACTGTATGTATTGTGTGTAAATCAGAGTTTGAGAAATTGTTGTTAAACTCTTGATATCAAGCTATACATTGCCTTTTTTGAATAGTGCATAATTTTATTTCTTTTTATTTAATTACATATCATTTCCTTTCATTCATTTGAACACTAGGGTGTTTCCTAAGAAGAATGTGTCATAATTGACTGTCCTGCAGTTTGCAAGGGTCAGTTGTTTGAGATTTCTCATGATCATAAACCATGCTGCCACACATTCTTGTAATTTCTCTTTGAGGATAGATGTCTAATGGTGGGATACTCTGAATACGGACTATCCCCCTACAGCCTCATGTATCTGGATGTTGGGCATTATCTATGGATTCTCAGTGCTGTTGTGAGGTGGGGCCTGGTAGGTGTGGGGAATTGCTGGGCGTATGGCCTGGAAGGGTGCATTCTTGCCCAGGCTTCTCCCGTGCCCTAGCTCCTTCTTGCTATCTCATGAACAGCTGCTCTCCACTAGATAATTCTGCTATTGTCAGACACTGTTAAAAAAAGACTGAGACCTCTGAACTCTAAGCTAAAATATATGTTCTGTTTTTCGCCTGATATCGTAGCTGCTGGATGTTGGGTATTGTGTCCTAGCAACAAAAAAGTAACTGAAACACTGGGTGTTGCCAAGCTGTTTTCCAAAGAGGTACTTGTGTCTCTTCAAGTAGGTGAGATAGAGGTTCCATCCTCCACATCCTTGCTGGCAGGGAGCCTGTTAATCTTGAACATTGCAATTAGATGGATGTGAAATGATATCTCATTGGTGCTTTATTTGTATCTTCTTGACTATGAGGTTCAGAATCTTGTGTTCATTGACCCTGTTAAATGCTTTTTTCATAACCTCTAATTTTTCCTCTGCTTATCTTTTCCTTTTTTTTTATTTGTAGGAGCCTTTCATATTCAGATTTTAATTCTTCACTGTTTTGAGCTTTACCATTGCTTCTCCTGGTTTTTGTCATGTCTTTGAATGTAGTTTATGATGTCTCTTATTATATAGCTGTTTTAAATTTTGCCAGAAGTAACTTTATTAGCAGTTATCTTTCTGGTATTTGCCTTGTGCACGGTCTTTTGAGAAACTGATCACCTGCCTTTGGCCCAGGATGTTGCTCCCTTTGAAAGGTAGCATCTATGACTGTATAGGAGGGGAGAATTGTTTAGTGCTTCCTAAATTCTCAGTTGCAAAAATCAATCTACTGAATGGAAAAGTTCAGACCCATCCTAATAATTTCAGATAATATTGTGCCATAGGATATAATGTTGATACATATAAGTTCTGGAGAGAAGCTACTTGAATTTGGGTCATTCACTAGGGAAAGTTACTCAGGAATGATATTTTAGTTATCCATCTTGTTAGGTACTTGAAGAAATTACATTCATTTGAATATGGGTCTGTCTTAAGATTTTCTGACTTTATCATGGCATGAAAACATAATCATACAACTATTCTGATCTCCACATTTAGTAGAGTTTTCCGTAAGCTAAGTAACATATCTAACATTTCATTGTAAAATAACCTTTGTTCTAGATGGTTTTGGCTGACTGCAGGCTGTATTCTAAGCATATTTAAGGTGTGCTAGATTAAGGTAGTATATTCATTTTGTTAGTTTATTATATTAATATTTTGACCTAATATTTTCAACTTAAGATGACTTAGGATTTAATCTTATTTTAAGTAAAAATGTATCTATGCACAGCTCTTGGAATAGTTTCTGGTACTTTGCAAAATGCAATGTTTTCTATTATGTTGTTACTGTTAGCATGATTTTGTCTGTATCAGTATACCCATAGGATTAGGTTTTAAGGGGCTACCTGGAGATATGCTATGTGTCATTATCCACATACTTGTCTGTGTGTAGACTGAAGTCATCTTGGTTTGCTTGGCCAGATGCCACCTTAGGATGTAATCAGCAAGGTGAAGAGACAACTTTCAGAGTGGGAAAAGATCTTCAGCAGTAATACTTCAGACAAAGGATTAATGTGCAGAATATACGAAGGACTCAGAAACATAAACTCCCCTAATATAAACAACCTCATCAAAAAGTGGGCAACTGAAATAAAAATAAGCTTCTTAGAAGAAGTACAAATAGCCAACAAGTATATGAAGAAGTGTTCTCCATCACTGGCCATCAGAGAAATGCAAATAAAAACAACTTTGAAGTTTCACCTCATTCCAGTGAGAACGGTCTACATCAAGAACTCAAAAAACAATTGTTGGCGAGGATGCAAGAAAGAGGGAACTCTATTCCCCTGCTGGTGGGAGTGCATTTTGGTACAATCATTACAGAAGGCATTCTGGAGATTACTGAGAAAGCTGAGAGTAGAAAGTCTATTTGATCCAGCTACAGCTGTATTGGACGTGTTCCCCCCCAAAATAAAGTCAACATAGCAAAAAGACACATGCATATCCATGCTTATAGCAGTACCATTCGTAATAGCCAAATCTTGGAAACAACATACCTGCTCATCAATATGGGAATGGTTAAAGAAGATGTGGTACCAATACACAGCTGAATACTTCACAACCATAAAGAAAGACAGATATGAAACTTTTGAGCAAAAATGCGTCCACCTTGAGTCAATAATGCTCAGTGAAATAGACCAAGCACAAAAGATTGACGATAGGCAGGTGTCCCTCTTATGAAACACACAAAAATAATGGCATAAAAGGCCCCAACATGAGTGACAGGGTAGAACAAAGGGCATTGGTCAGCTAGGAAAGGGGTGAACCTCTGAAAAAGGGGTGGGCATGGACACTCATTGATTCCCCAAACCTCATGTCTCTAATGTGTTATAGAATTTGGAATTCATATATATTACAAATTTAAAAAAGAAAAAATCAGAATGCTAATAGTAACATCATTACATCTAGTGTCCCAGTAGCCTGGCATTTCATCTCACAGTGCTTTCACACAAAGTAGGAAATTAACAGCTTCAAAGAATCAAGTACCAACTGAATTTAGAGGGAGTCATCATCTTTTTAAATGTACTGAATGAGACTGAGGCATTGACACAGGTGAGCTCTGAAGATTCCTTAGCATACCGCTTGTGGCTGTTCCCCTGGTACCCAGCCCCCCTTCTCATCTGATTCTGCCACGTTCTTGTGATCCCTATTCAGTATGGCAGTCAGAGCATCTCTTTCCTTTCACTTAAAGGGATATATATATATATATATATATATATATATATATATATATATATATATATATACATACATACACACACACACATTACCTGAATTAGATTGATTTTTTTGGTTGTACTCAATTTTCTAATAGGTGTGCACATGACTCAAACTGGACCAATCAGAGACCTTTGTTATGATTTAGATCTGGAATGTGTCCCCAAAGTCTTTGTGTTCAGTGGTAGGGATTTAGAGGGACACTACTCTTCTCAGTAGATCAATCCATTGATGAGATCGTAGCTAAATGTTCTATTAGGAGATAAGGCCTTACTGGAAGAGACGTGCTGCTGGAGGCGTGCCTTTGGAGGGCGTATCTCTCTCTCTCCCCATCTCCTCCTTTCTCCTCTGCTCCCTGGGTGTTGTGAAGTGAGCAGTTTTCCCTGCCATGCTCTTCTGTCCTGTTTCTGCCTCACAGCTGGCAGATCAGAGGAGTCTGTGACCGAAAGTAAACCTTTTTGAGTTTAAAGTTGTGATGGTTTGGGGATTGTGTCTTAGCTATGGGAAAGCTTACTAATAGTCCTGCTGCTTTTTTCTTTTCTTTTTTTTTTTTTTTAAACTCTATCAACTAAAGAAAAATCTTTTCTTGACTAGTAACAAGCCAGAAAGATGAGTCTGAGTTGCTGGCCAATTTTCATGTTGTAAACCATCGATTTTCTTGACTAGTACCGGATTTTCCCACTCATCAACCCAGGCTCAGGGAGAGGCTCATCATAAAAACGGAAGCCCTTCTTATTAACAGAGGAGACATAGCCATTGCCTCGATTGTTCATATTATCACTTACTAATATTGTACTAAATAAGAATAGATTTGATTATTGAAGTCTTATGTTTTAGGTATCTCTATGGGCCTTTCCCTTTGACCTTTCTTTCTGGATCTATGAGTACAAAAATTTGCTATGATATATACAAATAATGTTGTCCATATGGAAGTCCAGGGCATGTTATAAGGTTCCAAGGAGGAGTATGAGTCAAGGTCCTGATAGGAAGTAGAAAGAACAGGTGATTTACCTGAATATAGGTCAACGAAAGCACTCTATGGGTGAGTAGGTAAGATCAAGGGAAGTGTTCTGGCTTGCCTCTGGAATGTGCCCCCCAAAGGTCTTATGTGTTTGAATGGTATAGATTGTCTGTGGACCCATGTGCTTTTGGGAGATTGGGGCCTAGCCTGGAGAAGTGGATTACAGGCATGTAAATTGGATTACAACCATGTAACTTGGATTACAGCTGTGTACTGAGGGATTAGCACACCTTCCACACCTGGATTCAGGAGAGGCTGATCACTGGGAGGAGACCTGGAAGGATATATAAGCTGCTTCCTGCCTTCCTTGGGGACTAGACTCAACTTGCCTTGACTTGGCTTCCTGTCAGTAACGTTTGACATTGAGGACCTGCCTCCACCTCTGCCTCTGACACGTACTTCCTGTGTTGCTGGTCGCCCCTGAATGGACTGTGAGGAATGGCTGCTTAGAAAAGATGGTGGCACTGGTTTCAGAGCACTGGCTACTGCTCCAGTGTGAGGACTGGGGGACCAGAAGGCCAACACGAGCGGTACTAACATCAGACCGCATAGCCGCTGTGTTTTCAAGTACGGCTGCTGCACACATTCCTGTCTGTGGCTACATCTGTGCAACTCTGTGGCTCTGTGTCTTCCGTGCACCTTGTGAGCTGCTCAGTGGGGAGCTGTCCCATGCACTGTGGGATGTTTGGTAGCATTCCTGGCCTCTTCTCACTGGATGGCAAGGGTTCCCCCCCAAAACTGTAAAACCTAAAAATATCTCCAGACATTGTCAAATGAATTATGGGGGAAAATCAGTCATGCTTAAAATCACTGATGTATCTAATTTATGTATATATCAATTTTTCAGATGCAATGTCATTTATTGCAAGCAATTTATCAAAATATCCAATCATAAACTGTGGCATATTTATATGTTAGCACACTATATAATGTCAAAAAATAATCATGTATCAAAATAAACTTAGTATATTGTTAAGTCTTAAAAATATCATTGCACAAGTCTAATTCCAATTTTGTTGAAATGAAATCAAATGTGTGTGCTGCTGCATTGCTAGTTCAAGGAGAATAAACCAAAGTCGTAGTAACTGTCCTTGTTTTGACTAAAAGGATTGCCATGAGTTTTAATTTTCCTTTAATATTTTTACATATTCAAGTTTATAAAACAAATGCATGTGCATTACACCCATAGACATTTGAGCAGTTGCTGTCATTCCTGAGAAAAGGAGGGAGAGATCTCACATTTATGAAGCATCTTCTCTGTCCCAGGCAGGCACCTCCTCGTTGCTGTCCACTTAAAGGTGCCATGAAATGGCCCCTCCAATGGACTGGGGAGACTTGACAGAGCTGGTGGCAGTCCGGGTCCTAAGATCAGCCTGCCCTGGGGTGAGTTACTTCCTCTCCACAGGTTGGTTTTCTTTTTTCAAGCTTGACCTAACCATTTAGGATGGCTGCTAGGACTATCAGAGGTGATTTACTGTACGTGTTATCAGTGGTCTGTTGAAGCCAGCATGAGATAAAGTTGATGGGTTAAGACTGGAAGAGCGTGCACAATTAAAACCCCAGTCAGGGGGAGTTGTGGAACTGACTCATAAACGGGACAGAACAACTTTGCTTTTTCCTCGCAGCTTTGTATACCCAGGGAAAAACAAGGGCCCAAACTTAGGGGGAGAGTTTTAGCAGATCTTACAAGTCATCTGTGTGAAGTCTCTAATCTGTATGTAACTGTGTCTCAGCCACTAGGTTAGCAACCTCCTGATAAGGACCTTTGACTCAATTATCTTCAGTTATGAAAATAAGTCTTCTTTTATCTTCTGAGAGCTGGCTGAAGGCAACCAAAGAAGATTTTTATTTTCACGAGTCGTGAGGAATCTTAAAAGGAGGCGTGAACAGCTTGAATCCCTGCAGTGGTCGCTATGCGTGATTATCCCATGAGTGAGGAATAGTCATTTCTTTTCCAACACCCCAGTTCCAGACTTGCAGTCAATGACTGCCATGACAGTAGAGCAGAGGAAAAGGACTGTGCCTTTAAGGGCAAAGGAGACTGAGTAATACAAAAAGCCCAGTGCTTGTAAATAGCTGGTTTTTCTTTTTCTTTGACAAGACTGCTGACAGGCCCTTTAGCAAAACAGAAGCTAATTACTTGCCAGGAGTAAGAGAAAATGTGTCATTTGGTTGTTCTGGAGTTCCCCTGTGCAATAAATCACAGCCATGGCACCCTGGCTTCATTTGATTTAATAAAGATTTTTCAAAAGCAAAGAAAATTTTCTTTTGCTGTTGTTTGCTCTTTTGAAAACTCTTGGTCACTTATGTCTGTCTCATCTAAGGGTCCTAATTGGATGAGACCCATTCACAGGTCAAGTCACGTCCGGGCTTCAGAGCTTAACTATGCCTGTCGACACCTTCCCCCTTTCCTGCTGGACTCTCGCTCCCTTCTTGCTTCCCTAATTCCTTGGCTCAGTTCTTCTCTTCTGGTTCCTCAAAGGAGGGTCTCCTCACTCTGACAACTCGGACTCATTTGATCATTTGGCTCTGCTGGCCTGTGGGTGGCCGTGTTTCCGCTGTGTCTTGCCCACTCCTTCTTGTATGGAGACTACACGGTGTGTCTCCCTTGGGCCTGCCTGCCAGGCGAGAGCTGTCAAGTCACTTGAATGCAGGAACCATTTGAGTACAGGAGCCCGGTGGGTGTGGAATACTGTATGTTAGAACTTCGAGGTGGATCTTTTCTTTTTATGAGCGCTCTCTGTTAACAACATACATCCAATATTCTTTCCAGAGGCTGGATTACTCTGACTATAATCTTTCCTTTGTTTTGGGGGGAAATAAAGAACATCTGTGCAAACAAGATTTAACTTTTCCTTTCATTTTGGCTTCCATGTGAAACGGTGTGGCTCCTTTTTAAAAAATTTCTACTTCACAATGATGCCTGAAATGAAACCCCTGACAAGCTCTAACAAGAAAGATCATAATAAGAATGCTTAATTTTCTCCTGCCCTTCCTTTTTTCTTTCTTTTCTTTGACAACAATTGTTATTTTTGGGGGTATGATATGGCATTTTGGCCTGGGTATATGTTGTTGAAAGATTCAGTCACCTTAGTCTTTTCACGTGCCATAGATCTGAACTGGAGGCGTCACTGCCCATCAGGCAGCAGCGTTCTCCTTACGACGCATGCGCCTTGATCTTGTGTTGTGTTGGAAACTAGGTCCTCCCCTTTCCCACCCAGTGAGGTGTCTTCTTATCTTGCTTAAAGTGCAGTTGCCGAATAAAAACTTGACATATTTAAGGTGTACGACTGCATATTTCGCTGTATGTCCACATCGTGAAATGATCACTATAAGCTAGTTAACATAGCTATCATCTCACATTCGTATCCTGTTCTTTCTGCTGTGGTTTGGACCTGGAGTGTCCTCCAGTGCCTCCCATGTCTATGAGTATTGTGTACTACTGGGAGGTGGGGCTGGCTGGAAGTGGTGGATGTTTGGTACTTGACCTGGTGGGGTGTGTGCTGGCTCTGTCTTCCCTCCCAGTCTTGCCTCTGTTCTGCCATGTCATGAAGATCTCTCTCCCTCCCTCCCTTCCTCCCTTCCTTCCTTCCTTCTTTCCTTCCTTCCTTCCTTCCTTCCTTCCTTCCTTCCTTCCTTCCTTTTTCTTTCTTTCTTTCTTTCTTTCTTTCTTTCTTTCTTTTCTTTCTTTCTTTCTTTTTCTCTCTTCTTTCTTCTTGTAGTGATAAATGTATACATTGCTGTATTTATACATTGTAAAATTATTACTATAATTAAGATAATTAACATTTCCATCATCTCTATTTTTCTCTCCCTCCCTCTCTCCTCTCTGTCTCTCTCCCTTTGTTTCTCTCTTCTCTCTCTTTCTTGTGACAGATAGTACTTAAATGCTTAGACCATATCTCCTGGTAAATTTCAAGTACATAACTCAGAGTTTGTTAGTGCAGTCATATGTAGAGCATATGTATATTAGTACCTCATTTATATATGTGTTAGGTCTCTAGGGCTTATTCATTCTGTGTAAGTGATATTTTGCACCTTTTGACCACATCTACTCATTCCTTTTCTTGTTTCTCCTGACCTGTAGCCCATGGCAACCAGTATTTTACTCCCCGTTGCTGTGATTTTTAACTATTTTAGCTTTCATATATAAGTGAGATCATGCAACATTTGCCTTTTGGTATCTAATTTGTTTCATTTTATTACGACTTCCTTCAAATTCCTTTATAATGGTGTTCTCTTGCAAATACAGCCCTCTGTGTGGCTGGAAGTGGGTAGCTAGTGAATGCCTCCTTTTTCTTGGGAGACTGTGCCTCCCGGGAAGGGGTAGAGAAGCTAACCTCAGCGCCAGCTTGGACGCGGCGATATTCCTCATGTTCTCCCTGATCCCCAGCACTGCGCCCCTCTTCCCAACTCTTTTCCTCTGTGGCCAAAGCCTTACTACTCTGAAGGCCTTTGCCCACTCTGCCTTTCTAGGTTTAAAATCATGCACTGAATTGATTACTCTAGAGATCAACTAGTAAAGACTTTACATTTCTTTTTGCTAGGGACTTTTGTATTTCAGCAGGGGAATTCTAGAAATGCATAGCTTTGATAGAATAGTTTTCCACCAAAGCTGCACATTAAAATTTCCTAGAGAGCTTTAGCAAAATCCTGGAACCTTGTTTTCCTATCTTGTTATTCTAATTAAATGGATCTTAGGAGAGGGGTAGGGGAAATAATAGTTTTATAAAAGTCCCTAGGAAATTCTGAAGTATCACTTTTATTGAAAAATATCTGCCTAAATATCAAAAATAGCACCCAAAAGAACGATGGCCATTGAGCTGCAGGAATTTGCTGCTCTGGGTGCTTCCGTCTTTCCCCAGGGTCAAGCAAGGATGGTTATCTTTCCATTGCACTGCTTAGGGGCGGGTTCAGGAAGGTCTGGGAGGATGTTGCACGACCCATTAGTGGGTCATAGGGCCAAAGAGACCACCGAGGGCTGAACATTTTCAGTGAGTGCAATTCTCTCTAGTTTTAGAGCATTCAGCTTCATCTAAGTCTCATCACGTAGAGATTAAATCTGTAGTTGCAAGCTGTTTGTGCATGGGCCAATTCTTATTCTTACGTGAGATTTATTTGACCTTCACAATGCTTCCTAATTTGAAATATTGAATTAGAAGCCGAGACAGTGTATATGAAATCCATAATCGTGTCTTTTCTCTAAATTGGGAGAAACACTGACGCTCTGCTTTTCAGGATGCCTCCTTCTGCTGAGGCTGTGTTGGTTGTTTTTTAGATGAGTGTACAGTTGTCTGTGTGCCAACACCTCTGTTTTGCCTGCTTCCTTCTTTTAATTTACCTGTCTGGCCTTGCGGGTGTTTGCATTGTGACTGGGCCGAATTGTTAATAAGAGCTACAATGAAGTAATATGCCTCACAATTTTTTTCTAAGTTCCCCAAGACCAGTGTGTAAGTTGGTCCCAGTATTCTTTATGTTTTTGACCTGAGGAATCTTAACTTTAAAAAGTAAATGCTTTTCCTAGGGTCTTGAAAAGATGCCAGGTATCAGATGTGAGATTCAGACTCAGATTTGGCCTGATTTTCTTTCTACCTTATTTTTTCTAGAGTTGTTCTTCCTCTCTTCAGTTGAACACAGAAGGTTGATGGCATGCTTTTAGGGGCCTGATTGTGTGGCCAAGGACCTCGTCTTAGGTGCTGCTGGTCTGGAAGCTCACATAGCCTGGGTTCCCCAGATACCATTTGCCTCATGACCCTGGGGCAGCTCTTGGTCACGAGAAATTGAAGCCGCCTTGGTGCCTTGCAGCAGGTACTTTCTTGTCTTTACCAAAGGGAGATTTTTGGTTTTTGACCATAAACTATGCTCCTAGGATTAGCGACATATACACTTGCAGTAATGAAATATCTGCCAACCTTCATGTATACAAAGACATTTTAGATTCGTAGTTTTCTTTTATCCATTCAGCAACTCGCTCAATTCACATTATTTTACAGATGGAACAGAGTGTCTGGGCTGCAGAGAAGTGGCCGGAAGTCAGCAGATGCTCTTTCAGTGGTCAGCTCCTAGTTGGTCATCATCACCAAATATGTTTGCATTTATAAGTTTATTATTTAAATAATTTTGCTGTTGTTGAACTTATGATAAATTCAATAAGAGTCAAGAAGACAAATAATTCTACTTCATAGAGACAGAATAATATTTTAGATATTTTCTTCTAGGTTGTATATGTGCACATTTCTGCTTAACACATAAGGAATGAATGTTTCATAATTGAAATATTTAATAATTGAAAAACTCATAAATATTGTCAGTGGCATATTAAGAGTTTATTTAAAAGGAAACTTTAGAATTAAAGATAAATTCATCAGCCATTTGTTAAATATTTATGGTGCTCACCACTGAAATTTCAGCAATAAAAATAACCATCAGGGACTCACAAAATGTGTGTGTGTGTGTGTGTGTGTGTGTGTGTGTGTGTAAAATAGATGAATAAAGGGAAAATTATAATGAGTGTGATAAATCTTTTGGTAATGGTAAGTCCTGGGAGTTTAGAAGGTCCCAGAGACTCTGTTCACTTAGTCAAGGGAGAGGAGAGTACCTTTCTCAGCTTCCTCACATGGAGAGGTTGGGCTGAGTATTGCAGCGAGCAACATAGGTGAGCAGATAGGAGGAGGCATCCAGGGCGAAGGACAACACGTACAAGCCCCCAAGTTCCAAGATAATTATTTCTTTAGTGCACTACTCTGACCTCCACTTTGTCCAGGAGAAATCACACAGTGGATGTGTTTCCTTTTATGCCAATAGAAGCCACAAGTTACAGACCCATTCGTATAATGGCTTTCTCTTTTACGTGTACCACAGAGTCACTTACAATTCTAGGCTTGTCCTTCTGGGAGAAAGTTACAGAGCCTCTTCTGTATCCAGTGGGAAATGTATTTTTTACCCATGGCAGAAAATCTGTTTAATCATTTGCACATAATAGACCATATGCTGGCACGGGTCTAGAAGGTGACATGATAAAGGCAGAGAAAATCACTTGCCACAGGTTCAGGTGATGAATGCATCAGGCAGGTCTTTGCCTGGGGAAAGAATATAGATTCAAGTGTGCTCAGATAGGATGAAATCTTCCCCCATCCCAAGTGCCGTGGCAGTTATTACAAAGGTTGCGCAGGGCAGGCACACTTTGTGCTTAATGAAACATTGAAAAGGGCAAAGTCTTAGTCCCAGTTTCTTCTAAAGATGAATAGAGAAGGAGCCAAAGTTATCTTTACCTGACCGGATCAGTTAAAAAAGTCATGAAGACATAAAAAAAAAGTGGTATGTAGAAATTTTGTGTGTTCATCCAGACAATAACATTTTTTTCCCCACTTTGTGGGAGGATCATAAAGGGAAAGGGGAGGAAATTATAATTTTGTCACTATACAAATGTATGCAAAATACTGAAGTTCAATGTAAACATTATGTATCACACACACATATATAATAAAATGGGGCACAATGAAGCAAAAACGCATATGAAAAAAGAAAGTAATGATTGCAGTAGTTAACCTTGTAGGGCAACTTCCTATTTGCTTTTGCATTGTTTATTTTCTCAGCAACCCCTTGTTGGGCAGAGTTGCACAGTGGAGAAGACTCCGGGGAGGTGAAGAAACTCACGCAAGGACACAGCCATTCAGGGTCATGGTAGGGATTCAAACCCAACTTTACTAACCCTAGGCCAAATACTCGCCCCAGCACCACGTTGTCTGCTGGGCGCTTTGGATCTGGGATGTGATTGCTGACTTTGAATGACGTCAAGGCTGTTGTGCTGGAAAGAAGGGAAGAGTAGCATTGGAAAGCACTGGGAGTCTCAGTTGTAGGGTCACTCTAAGGGTCTCTCTACACCTCAGTCTTCACACTTCATTACCTAAACTGGTTTTCCAGGTTTTCACAATCCACTAGTTGCACAACAATTAAATTCCCCAAATCGCTCTCTCTTAAGAGATCATCTCCTATATTTTCTCTGAAATCCAAACTTGAATATTTGGTTATCTGCTGTATATCTCCACCTACAACCCAGCGTGTTTTGAACCCAACATGCGAGTTCCACCTTTAAACTGCTTTCTCCCCTACTGTGTCCCATCTACCAGGTGCCAGGGCCAAGTAAGGGCCTTGTAGTTTTTCTTTCTTTCCCCCACTGGACTGTGGAGTAGTGTTATTGAGAGAATAAGTCTAGGATCCAGCTGCTGCTTTTCTTGTGCCATCATTGTTCCCTCCATGTGCATCCTGGGACAGTCCCTAAAAAGTGTCCCTGTTTCCCCTCTTTCTCACCCGGTCTCTTTTCTGCTGCATAGCCACAGCGATCCTTCTGGGCTCTGGAGAGATCACGTGCTCCCTGTGTTCGAAGCCCTCCCCAGCTTCTTGCTTTCTACATGATATCCAAGTTCTTAGTCTGAGCTGTCAACGTTCTTTTTTTTTTTTCTTTTCTCATATATGGTATCTCTTCCTTCTCTGCTTTTTTTCCTTTTTCTTATTTATTTTTATTTTTTAATTTTTTGTTATTGGGTTAGGGTCTCACTCTGCAGTCTAGGCTGGTATCAAACTCACTGTGTAGCCTAGGCTGATCTCGATCACACAGCAATCCTCCTGCCTCAGCCTCCTGAGTGCTGGTTTTCCAGGCTTGTACCACCATGCCTGGTTGATGTGCTGCTGAGGAGTGGAACCTCAGGGCCTCGGGCTTGCTGGGCCAGGTGCTGTAGCTGCTGTGATCGCCCTCCCATCCCATCTGACTTTGGTACTCAGCTGCGGCCTCTCTGGCCATCTTGCCGCTCTTCCGACACACACAGTACTTTCTGCAGTGGACGTGTACTTTTCCTTCTGTAATGGACACTTCCTGAAACCGATGAGCATGCTGTGTTATTCTTTTTCCTTCTGTATCTCCACTGAAGAACAGTATGTAACACAGGATGATTCTTAATAAAAAATAAAAAAATTGTGAATTGAATGAATGCATGAATGACCATTTGGGCAATGACATTGAGAAAGCCTGAGGGTCCAGTCTTGCTGCGGAGAAGGGGCTGTCGGTCTCTTCTACTTTAACACAGAATATTTCCCCAAATCGGAGAGCTGTAGCTCTCAGCCACGCAGGGCAACAGAGACACTTTGCTTCAAAGGAGTGTTGAATTTCACTCTGTATTTACCTTGATGGACGATTTGGTTTGAGTTATGCTTTGCAGGAAATTCATTTCCTTCCAGACTTGCTTCTGCCAACAGAGGGAAGACGATCATTTCTTCTTGACATGATTTTCAACAGTATCTTCGCTGTCTTTAAGAACTCAGTTGTAACCATATAACCGTTTCAAATCTCATTCTGGTCAGATCAAAAGCTGCATTGTAATTTAACCCCCCTTCTCCTACTACAGTCTGCTCTCCTTGTTTTATAATGTGTTTTTCCATTACAGAAGATTGATTTGTGTTGCTTCCCAGTTAAATGCTTAAGTTTATGGCTTTGGAGGTTTGGTTATAGAGCAGAGCACAGGGTGGTCTTTTCTTTTCAGTTAGACACACACACACACACACACACACACACACACACACACACACACTCTGTTTTTCTTTCTTTCTTTTTTTTGAGGCAGGGTCTTGCTCTGTGGTCCAGACCGGCCCTAAACTCACTACGCAGCTTATGCTGGCCTTGAACTCATGGCAATCCTCCTGCCTTCGTCTTCTAAATGCTGAGATTACAGGTGGACATCACCATACCTGCTGGGAAATGAAACCCATAGCTCTGTGTATGCTAGGCAAGCATTTGACCACTAAACCATGCTGCTAGATCCAGATATAAAATATTTGGAATGAAAGTTCAGATAGATGTGCATTTTTATTTTGGTTCTGGCTCTATGAGGTTGTATGACCATACCTAGATGTGATCTTATCTAAGACCATTGTATTTTCTGAGCCTTTCTGACACATATGAAAGGTTACAGTGATTAGATCCCTTAATATTTTATAAAAGCACCCCTTACAAGTTTTACATTTCTTTCTCTTATTTATTTATTTTTTGTGGCACTGGAGGTTAAAACCAGGGCCTTGCACTGCGAGGCAAGGCCTCTACCTCTGAGCCACATAACAACTACCTCTTACATACAAGAGAAAATCAATTTTGTTTTTCAGAAATTTGTACAAACTTTTGATTTAATAGAAGCAATCTGTAAGGTTTTATTTCTAAGACCGCACTCAAAGGGACTTCCTAATGTCAAACAAAAGTAATTATTACTTGTTCATTCCTTTACCTAATTATCAAACTTATCCCATTTCCCATAACAAAACTGCTGTCAGGATGTGCGATGATAAGATAAGGAGTTGAGACAGCCTTGCATTGGTTAGGGTTCGCCCAGATGTCCCAGAAAGCCGAACAATAGCTTTATCCCAAAGTGCCTTTGCTTCTCCCGCACGCTGCTCCCTAGGTAGGCTAGGATGTGAGCCTTCTCAGTTCTCTGCTTCCCGGGAACCTGGCTTCTTTGTTCTGGTGCCAGCTGCCGGGACGCTCCACATCTGCATGCCTCGGCGTCTCTTCCCACAACTTTGTTCCAGCTTTCAAAGAAGAGGAAAGGTACCAACAAGGCAGAAGAAAGGGACTGGTGGTTAGACTAATCCTCGTGGCCACAGCCCTCTGGTGATAAGTATTATGCCTCTGTCACCCGGTTATGCCTCTCTTCAGGGACACATGGTTTTTGTGTCCTGTACCTACGTGAAAATGCATGAGCTATTATCATGAGGCATTAGGGGCATTGAGTCCCGGGGAACCGCCAGCAGCTGTGAACACTCTAATTGAACGGATCCATGAACTGCAATCAGTAGAGAGGAAATATGTGCCAGGCTTTCCAGCCTGGTCGTGGTGGAGCTACGCTCTGAACCTCCATCACTGCTGCGATAGACAGTGCATGGGTTTGGAATCAGGCCAGCTTGAGCTGGAAAAGGTATGTTTTCAACGAATGATTGTGTGAATTTTTTGAAAATTTTATTAACTATTTTGAGCTCTGTGTGTAAAATGGGGATAGTGTATCTCTTGAAACCTCTCCTGAAGGTATTTTGGGATGATAAATGAGTTTTAATTGTGAAAGCATCTTTCGGGGATAAAACACTTTGTTGGGACTAAGTAAGACACGAGTTCCTCGTTACCTTGATCTCCCAGTTAACAAACTTATACTATATAATGTGGATACATTTATACATATACAGGCACTTTAGAAATACATGTAAAATATTTCTCATGCTTATTCTGAATCTCATATCTATATTCCTCTACAAATTGATTTAATATTTAATTATGATTTCAAGATTGTTTGAAGATATGAACAGAATAAAAGAAGAGAGTTTTATGGAAATTTTCAATTACCTAGAAAAATTTAAGTGAAGTAGCATCTTTCTTTTCTTCAGCGTTTTAGTTAACTCGCTAACTACTTAGCATCGTATCAATAACACATTATATCTTGTCCGTAGGCTTATTGCTAATATTTTTCATCATTTTCACTTTTATTTTCTTTCACATGATATTTTAACCTCCAGATCCTAATTTCAACGTGTCTTTTCTTTTTTCTTCTAATGATCTTGAAGTTTAATTGAATTTAGTTTTCCAAGTTTGGAAAGACAGTTAAATTGGCTGTTCAAAAAATCTGAGGAAGTGGAAAAGGATTGTTCATATAGAGTTGAGGCTTCTTCTTTGGTATAAAAAATAATTCTTTCTTTTTTTTAAAAAAAAGTGAAAATACCTAAGAGCACACACATACATTCACATGAGAGAAATCCCTGTAGTCTAGGAAGAAGCCACTCAAATTCAAACCATATGTGATATGTAAAGTAGCATCGTGAATATTCATATTGTGATGTGAAAATCAGATCCTCAGAAAGATAAATCCCACAGAGTGAACTGAAATGAAGACAGCAGTATGAATGTCACTTCCCTAATGTGCAATATTATAGTTCCATCCAGCATCTTTTCTTCTCGATGGGATCACTAGGGAACAATCATGTTTACTGACACGCAAACAGGCCTCATTCTAATTATATAAGGCACATCAGAAGGAAAACAAATTTCAGCTCAACATCTTTCTGAGTAAATTTTAATTCTGGTAATGGGACACTCTCATTCTTGTCCATTCCTTTGGCTCCTCTGGTTTCTGCACTATCAGCATTTCACTTTGTTTCTGCTTCTTCTTAAGCCCTGGCTGGCATCACCTCTGAAATGTATTGGATGTTTGCTTGCAGCCTGAGCATTCACACTTCTTTTTCAAGCCTCCTGCTGGTATGCCAAGTACTTCTCTCCCTCCTTCCATTCATCTTGTTAGAATCCCTCTCAACAGATTTGTCTCAGGACAATCTAAATTATCTGCAATTTCTTTTAGTAGAAGAGAGAGAAAAAAATAGGGCTGCTTTGCTGCAAGTGTTTTCCCTCAGTTCATGACTGCATTGTGCGGCCTTATTTTGGCACACCTTGTAAGTCCATTATGGCATTATCCATCTCCATTTAGACCGTCAATGGATTTTCAATTGCAAATTATCTATAGAACATGCGTCAGAATATTTCTTACAGCTGTAGAAGTGGATCCTTACATCCGTAATATTCACTCAGCCCTTGGCTTATATCAACAAGTTCCCCCTTTGGAAGCTGCTAGCTAACAGAGAAGCCCAGTGGACTTGTCGTCGTCATGACTGTGGGACAGACTCTGCCAGTGCTGCTGGAGGGTTCTTGCACTACCCTCAAGCATTATACTTTAAACAATTAGAAGATGGAGAACTTAGGGATTATAAGAGGTTGGTCCTCAGAGCAAAGCTTCGTAAATATTTTAGTGTTTGTGAAATAAAAGAATGGATCCAGAGATAAAATTGAAGGATTTCTTTGATCTTGTTATTATTATTTGGTTAAGGACTAAATGACAGCTCCAAAGAAAAATTAGGAGCAAATTCTTTTTCTCTAAACCAGTGTTTCTCAAAGCATGTTCATGGACTATTAGGAATTTTTAAAAAAAATCTTCCTCCCCCCATTTTATTGATATGTATAAGCACAAAATTTAAGGTTTACAATGAAGTTGAGCATTTTGTGTATGTCTGTATCTTGTCAAGGTGACAAGGGCTTTCCCACTCTCCTTTTGTCCCTCCCTCTACCCACCCCTGGATTCTTTAGTTTTTTTTTTTTTCATATGAGATGGATTCAGAAAAAAGTGTTTGAAAACTTACAGAAATATGACGTTGCTCTGGGCAGCTGAAATGAAAAAGATATTCTCAGAAGAAGGATAAATTATCAACAAACGTGAAAAAGTGGCTATCACCAGCCATAGAAGAAATGCAAATAAAAACAATGCCAAGGTTTTGCCTCACCCCACTGAGAATGGCCTACATCAAGAACTTAAAAAGACACATGCATATCCATGTTTCTGGGACCACAAGCCAAATCCTGGAATCAACCTACCTGACCACCAGTAGAGGAATGGTTAAAGAAGAAGTGGTACCTATACACAATGGAATACTATGCAGCCATAAAGAGGAGAGATACGAAACATTTCAGTGAAAATGGGGCCACCTGGAGTCAATAATGCTCAGTGACGTGGACAAAAACAAAAAAACTGAATATCGATGGCTGTCTCTTATGAAATCCACAAAGATAAAGGCATAAAAAGGCCCCAGCACAGGTGACAGGGCAGAAAGAAGGGCAAAGAACTCCTGGGAAGGAGATGAATATCTGAAAAGTGGGAGGGCATGGATGGGCACTGATTCCCCAAACACGTGTCTCTGATATACTATAGGATTTGGGGCACACACACACACACACACACACACTAAAAAAATTTCTGCTCTCGAACTGCTATCCCTTTGTTTTCACAATTTTATAATTTGCTTCCTCTCTGTCTTTCCATCTCTCTCTTCACTAACATAGAGAATCTGAATGTCGAGTTGAATTAAATCAAAATTATTATTATTACTGAAGAAGTATAGAGAAAAAGTAAGGCACTTACACAATATTTTATGTAAAGGTTGTTTGTATTTGGCGAGGGTTGTCGTATTCTGCAGAAGTCCATGTTCCCATGTTCGAAATGAAGATTCAGAGAAGGTATGTGTCCTCAGAGCCTTCAGGGAAAGGGCATTAAAAAGGACTCAAGTCATGGAAAGAAAGACGGAAGTAAAGTATAAATGTTTATCTGGAGTTAAGTTTGGCCACCCAGAATTGCAGGACAGGTCATGTAAGTTCATTTGTCTACAGAAACACACACCCTCTCCCTCTCTTCTTTCTTTTCTTTGATTCCCTTAGGAAAAGGATTGAGTTCTTGGGTATTCATCTTGGCATTTTTTTCTTTTCTTGCCTGAGTAGTGAAAATTTGTGATGTAGGGAAAGACTTAAAGCTTGCAATATTGGGTGCCTCGCCTCTCCTCCTGCCCCTTTTCTTCTTGGAAGCCTTGAGTTCTCACTCTGTCCCTTGGCTAAATAGCTCTTTAGGCTGGGGTGCCTCACATCAAGACATTGCACTAAGGTCAAAATGTTCCTTATCTTTCTTCTCCTCTAAACGTGCCAGGTGTATCTTAATCCCTTGCTCTTTGCTCAGTTGAATCTTATAAACCATCTTCATCTAGGATGTTAATGGTGTCAACCAGCAATTCTCCATTTTATCAACCTTTGCTCTAAATATGTCCTCAAGGTCTTAATGCAAAGGCAAGTGAGGTGCGTGCTCTGTGCAGGGCCATGTTTCCTCTTCTGCACGGAGCTCATGTTTCCTGCTGCTCAGTATTGGCTGCACTGCAGCTTTCTTCCAAAACTACAGGGAAAGCTTTGCCAAGATGTGTGCCCCTTTTCTGGAGGTCAACCTTATTTAATGACTAGTGACACAAGAGTACAAAGTCATACTCTCTTGCCACTTCCAGGAAAAACTCTGAGAGGCCATTCTAGCTGCAGAGCTTCCTGTGGATTCAGCCGAGGTGTGTTAGTTCCACTGCAGCTCAACCTCTCTCTGCCCGGATGGTATCCTTTACATCTTCACAAGTTTCGATGTCATCTCTCCTCCTTCCCTTCTCCCACTCCCAAACTCCTTTATGCATCTCTGACCTAAGACAGCACCAGAAGTCATTCTAACAAGACGTTTCTGCCATGGGATTTGGAGGCTTGATCACCCACCTACTGGCTAGGTGGTAAGGAGCCCATGAGTGATAGTCACTTCCTGGTAGGCAAAAGATACAATGGATAAAATTTGGAATGGGGTATCGGTGGGGGGGAATGCATGGACTGGTGCAGTGGTATCAGGTGTTTGAAATGTATGGAGGAGATAGTCTTAGTCTGCTTTGTTATGCTATATCAGAATGTCTGAGGCTAGGTAATTTTTAGAGAATAGAAATTTGTTACCTATAGTTCTGGAGGCTAGGATGTCCAAGATGGCTGCTGACATGGGCCTCCTTTCTGCATCATCACAAGGGAAAGGGAGAAGGGCACAGGAGAACCACTCCTCACCCCTGGCTAAGCCTCATTCCGTTCATGAGAGAAGAGCCTTCATAGCCTAGCCAGACTTTTTGTGTGTGCAGTACTCGGAACTGAACCCAGGGTCTTCACATAAAGTTACATCTCCAACCCTTCTTTATTTAAATATTTATTCATTTCATTTTGAGTCAGAAATTTGCTAAGTCCTTCGGTTGCCTCGTGATCCCTCCCTGTCCCAGCCTCCCAGAGTGCAGGCACCACTGTGCCTGCCATGGCCTTATCATCTCTTATTGGTCCCAACTCTTACTAGGATCACAATGGTAGCAACCAGATTTTGGAGGACATATATTCAGATCAAAGCAGATCTTGGGAAGGATTATTTGAACCAAGAGGTTGAGACCGGCTGGGCAACACAGTAAAATATTGTCTCAAAAAAAGAAAAGAGGAGAAAATCACAGCAGACCTTAAGGATCACAGACTCATAGAAATAGGTGGCTGTTGTTAAGTGCTAGCAATAATGCACCAGAGAAAGACAATGCAAGGCTAAAGGTGTGAGGTCACCAGGATGGAAAGAAGTGTGACGGTGAGAAGGTCCCCTTGGCAGCATAGGAAGTCCTCGTAGCTGGGGAGCAGAGCAAGCTGAGGCTCAGACCTGGCATGGTGGAACATCATAGGTTAAATTCTGAGCCACCACAAGTTTTCTGTATTACATTTAGGACTCTAGCTTGTACTGGGTGGCGGCCTGAGGCTTAGAACAGTGAGTTTTGGGTAAGTGTCACAAGAAACTTGGAATTGGCCATCTCCCTGTACCTTTTGGCTGCCTTCTTCCTCTTAGAAGGGAAGCAATGCTTCTTTCCCTGGTGGAAGAAAATAGAGAAGCCTCTGCCTGTAAAATACCTTATGCTCACGTCAGGATAAAATCCCGCTGCTTCTCCACCTTGAGATAATAAATGTCAAATCAAAACGCACCTTGGCCACCAAGATGCCCTATCTGCTGAGGGAACATAAAGGAAGTCTAGGCCAAGAGAGCTCCAGGTGTTAAAAATTACAATCCCAAGAGAAGGTGTACGTGGTTGGGATTAGATCCCACGGGTGTGAATCAGGGGCCATAAAACACCTTTGGATGAGGAGAATTGGCCAAAATGAGAGCACTCTTGATGTTGAATCTTACTGTCCACGATCCAGAAAAAGCCCCTCGGGGACGGTGTTTATGAGATACGGGGGTGACTGTTAGAAGCTTAGAGAAAGCAGCGGGGAGTAGAAGGGCGCGGCCTGCTGTGGCAGACGGCAGAAGACAAGAGCGAAAGGCTCCAAACGCGAGCATGTTAGAGAGGGCAGACAATGGGACGGAAGAGAGAGCTGAATTCGTACCTGAGGAGGACCTGCAGGACCTTCCGTAGACCCAGCAAACACAGTACGCAGTGGGGAGAGGACAGGCTGCTGCCCAAGATCACTCATGGCCCAGGCTCCCTGGTTGCAATAGGGGTGGGTGATCAGGTCTGCAAATAATGGAGACACTCACTCAGAAGCAACATGGGTGAAATTACTGCAATGAGTGGCAAGGTTGGAACTGCAGTAAGAGAGTACAGCCCCCAGAGAACGAGGACGGCAATGGACAGAGCAGAGTGTCCTTCGAGGAGAAAGAGGTGGGCGGCCAATAAGACGATTGCTTAGTTTTGTGATTAGTCAATCGAGGATGGAGGAGTAGCCCGAAAAATAGTATCATAGCTACTTGCCCAATTCCTGGACTCAGAACTTGCCAGTTGTGAGGGCTGGAACTTACTGAGAGGGAAGTCAGATCCTCAGGAGAAAATATCCGGCAAAACTGTGGCAGCTGTATGTGGCGAGGCTGGCTTCTCTCTTCTCCAGAGTAACCAACAGCCATTTATGTAAGTCATGAATACTGGGAAAAGACACACTGACAGCAGTGAATACAGAGTCCAAGTTCATGTTTGTATGTGGAGAATTGAAGTATCATTACTTCCTATTAGACTGGTCACACGTGGAGACCAAGTAGGGGTGAGGTCCTGACACAGCTCAGCTCGCAGTGAATCTTTGCACTCAACCTGGGGTCGGTCATTCTCTTGGGCCACTGAATGTGTAGCTGGAGTAAACATACCTGATAGTCAGAAGAAATCTCACATTCCTTTTTGGCTCGTGGAGGACCTGTCACAGTGGGTACGATTCAATGGAGTAAAGGTCTGTTACAGTGGTAAAGACCAAGAAGGAGCGTATTAAACATTCCTTCCTCCCAAAATATGATATCCTATGAAAGAAAATTCACATTCAAGAGGAAATGGTAGATGTTAGTGTTATCATAAGAGACTTAAGTGAGAAAAGATAAACTTCATGAAGTCGCCATTTAGGACACCAGTTGCCGCGGTTTGGATCTGGAGTGTCCCCAAAAAGCTTCATGTTTCTATGGATACTGTGTATTGGTGGGAGATGGGGCCTGTCCGGAAGGGGTGGCTGCTTGGGGCTTGCCCTGGAGGGGTGGATGCAGGTTCTGCCCTTCTTCCCAGTCTTGTCCAGTTCTGCCACGCTGCTGTGAGGATCTTTGTCTCTTAGAGTACTGGCTCCGGCTCTGGATCTGGCTGTGGCTCCACCGTATTATTCCACCATTTTTCCAGCTGCTGATCTGTGAATGGAATGTGACTTTCTGAAACTGAAAGCTACAATAAATCTTTCATCCCTAAAGTTGTGGGTGTTAAATATTGAGTCACAGTGACAAAAAAAGTAAGGTACCAGTCTGATCTCTACCAAAAGCAGACTGTGGACCACTGCAAATCAATCTAGTTATAATCTTGATTTTTGTAGGGTCAATGGATGCTGTTTTTTGGCACATCCTCAGGTCCATGCTGTGTCTTGAATTTACTTGAAATGTATTCTCTTCCATATCTACCAAGGCAATTTAGAAACAATTCTCGCTCATATCGTAGTTATACTAGAGATTCCACCACACATTTATGAACTAAACTGACTCTCCTGCCTCTGGAATAATATAACCTGAATGGACCTAGACCATCTACACATTTTATAAAGCATTCATATTGGTTCATCGTATTGATAAACATGTGTTGATGGACCAAAGAAGCAAGAAAGGAGAAGTTGGTGGAGGCTTTGGTAAGACATGGATTCTTCTGAGCATGGGAGGTAAAACACTATGAAAATTTGGAGACCTGGCACAATTTTTAGCATCTAGTAGTGTGGGACATGCTAGGACATCCTCTGGAAAGTGCAATATGTACAAAAACTTTTTTGTCAACTTAAAAGCAAAAATTATTGTATCTCATGCCTCATATTACTAACACTTATTGACCTTTTGGGTTTCTAGAGGTAGAATTTTATGCACTGGGAAGCTCTGCTTGAACATTTTTGCTATAATAGAAAGCACTGAAAAAAAATATGAGCTCTACTTGTGGTTCAAGTGGCAAAGGACTCTGGAACAAGTCCAGCCTGAACTATAAACAGCTTTCTGCTTGAGCCATGTAATTCCCGGCTGTAGCGTCCTGGTAGTAGAGCATCTTCCCACTGTCATAAGCATTGTTGCTTTCTGCTGTTGCAGGCATCTGTCATCAGCTGCAGTCTACATATATTAAATAGAAAATTACAGAAATAAATAATTTGTAAGTTAAAATTTGTGTTATTCTCAATAGTTCGATGAAGTCTTAAGTGTAAGTCAGAGGTATTAGGTTGATTGTGATGGTATCTCAGTGCTGGTGATTAAGTGCCCTTATTTTCCTTAATATGGTCCGAATGTCTTGAAAGCTGTTGCTAGAAATTCAGATCTGCCAAATAAAAACTAGAGAATATTTCCATTAAATGAGAAGATGAAAGTCCTTGTGTTGTGGTTAGAATCTGGAGTGTCCCTCAAAAGTCTCATATATTTTAATTTTGTGGATTGTGTACGGAACCATGTGATATTGGTGGATTGGGGTCTAGTCTGGAGGATGAATTACAGTTAAGAATAAAGGCGTGTGAGTTAGGAGTAACGGTGTGTAGCGGCCACACCTGGATGCAGGAGGGACTGGTTACGGGGCGGAGACCTGAAAGGATACATAAGCTGCACCTGCCTTCCTGGAAGACTGGGACTAGACTCAACTAGCCTCAGTTTGTCTTCCTGTTTGTCCGGGGAAGCTGCCTCCACCTCTCTCTCTGCCATGTACTTCGACTTTTGCTGGCCACTCCTGAATGGACTGTGACCTTCAAGACTGTGAGTTAAAAACCTTTCCTTTCTAAGTTGTGGGTGTTGGGTATTGAGTCACAGCAACAAAAAAGTAAGACAGAAATTGGTATCAGAAATGGGGTTGTTGCTGTACTTTAGCAATTAAGGGCGGTGGACTGCTTGCTTACTCTGGTGGAGGAAATCTCAAGGCAGACTGAAATTCAAACTGTTACATGGCTACTGTTTGCGGCTTTTAGCCAGCTTTATAGTGAAAGACAGCAGACAATGGCAGAGAGAACAGATGTAAAAAGCTCCCAGTCTGGAGTGGAAAAGCATGTGGTTGTTCAAGAGACTAACATTAAACAAAAGCCAAGAAGTTGGAATCAGGACTGTGAGAAGGAGGCCTTCACAGTGACTCAGGAATCAGCAAGATTCCACCCTTTACCAATTGAAGGGTGCAAAGGCAGAGGGTCTTGTCCTGTGAAGAGTACCCCAGGACTCCCTGTAGAGCCAAAGAGGGAAGTGTTTGCTGGAGTTCAGCTTCCTAGAGTTCAGCAATCCAGGCACTCAGAAGCTGCTGCAACCGTGGCGCAAAGGAGCCAGGTCACTGCTCAAATGAGTGGTGGATCTTGGAGACGTCCACGCGGTCCTGGCTTTACAAGCTGGCAGAGCCCAAGAGTTGTGGGTTCAGGGAGGCTTCCACCCAGGTTTCAGAGGAAGGCCTTGGAGGCCAAGCAGTGTGCCCCTGGGAGGGCAATGTGTGACATTGTGAAGGAGCAGCCTAAGGTCCAGTGGAGAGCCCGAAACTTTGGAGAAGTCAGGAGTATGGATTGTTGGCTGAGAAACGCAGCAGGCCGCAGCAGGCCGTGAGTGGATCCAGCCCAAAGGAGAGAGGATGGAGGTTGCAGTCAGCAGCAACGCCACAGGGGTGGGACCACCCAAGCCCCTTGGAGTTCATGCCTCGCCAGAATTTACCCCAGTTGCTGGACATGGAGCTACAGGATTTAACACTTTCCTTGCCAAATTTAGGAACTGTTCTGAATGATACCTTATTCATCCCTTTTAGAATGGAAATGTTTACCCTGTGCCATTTTATGTTGGATGTGCTTAACTCTTTGATTTGAACAGGAGCTCACAGCTAAAAGTTCATCTTACAACTCAGAGGAGACTATGGACTTGGAGTTTCTTTAGCAGTGCTGAAACTGTTAAGACTTTGGTGACTCTTGGAGAAGGACTAGCAGCATTTTGCATGGGGAGAAGGACATGAGTCTTTTGGGGGCCAGGAGTGGAATGTTGTGGTTAAGATCTGGAGTGTCCCCCAAAAGTCTCATGTATTTCAATGGAACCATGCGCTGTTGGTGGATTGGGGCTGGTCTGGAGGAGTGGAGTACAGTTAAGTTAGAATTAATGGTGTGTAGTGGCCACACCTGGATGCAGGAGGGACTGGTTACTGGGTGGAGACCTGAAAGGATACATAAGCTGCACCTGCTGCCTTCCTGGAGGACTGGGACTAGTCTCAACTAGTCTCAGCTTGTTTTGCTGTTTGTCGGGGAGGCTGCCTCCACCTCTCTGCCATGTACTTTGATTACTGCCGGCCGCCCTTGAATGGACTGTGACCTTCGAGACTGTGAGCTAAAATCAACCTTTCCTAAGTTTGTGGGTGTTGGGTATTGAGTCACAGCAATGAAAAAGTAACTAAGACATCTTGGCTTAATAAGAAAAAAGATGATGTGTGAAGAATGCTGAAATCTATGATAGGTATGAAGCTTCTCTGTGTAAAATCATGAAAAGAAAACCAAACTCATTCTAGTTTTACAGTTGTATTTCAGCCTGAAAAAGTGCTGGTCACTCGACATGGTAGGTGCTAGTTAAGATAGAAAAGACATTGAGTGATAGGATTTGGTACTATCTATAATTTCTATTGATTCCCTGGAGTGTCTTCATTTCACTAAGATCGGGAGTGTAGGGAAAAATGCTACATTTGTGGTGGGAAAAAAACTCCTGCTGCACCAAGTTTGTGACAAGCCTCAGTTGGAGAAACATCTGTGATTCTAGAAGAAGGCTAGAGTGGTGTGTACCATTCACAAGATGAGCCGGGCATGCTGGTGGACCTTGGTGAAGACAGGGTGTCTGCACACGGATGTCAAATGACTGTGTGGTCAGATCTGCTCACTATGAGCTGAGTCTTGCCAAGTCATAAATTTGGGAAGGGTTAGCAGCTGTCCATTCTGAGGTGAGAGCTGTATGTCTAAGTTGAGGCTGAGTGGGGCCACAGGACCCCCCTGGGCTGCATGAGCCTATATTCTGAGCCTCTGTGGTCATCTGCTTCTGCTGCACAAAGGTTTTTGCCCTGGTCCATATGACCACATGTGGGGCCTTTTGTAGTCAAATGACCGGAAATAAAGGCCAAGTTTGTTGCACAGTGGAGTTGGCTTCATGTGTAGATACATGTTGAAAATAAACCACTATTATACTTCATGTTTATTGAAGTATGGCCCCGGGAAGTAACAGCAATGAGACATGTTTTTAGGAGCGTAGGCTTGGATGCCTGCATATTATCATTTAATTTGTTTGGAAATGGATGTGATTCTAGGTAAGAAGTCCTTCTCTTCTTTCTCTTTCTCCCTCACTTCTAGGTAGTGGTGAGTGTCTCCGCTGGTTCGGCAGGGGTCTGGATGAGGATGACTGAAATACCAGGGAGATGAAGGTGTGTATGGCAGTGAGCTTCCATCCTGGAGGAGGCGCTAAAGCCAAAGAGAAAGTCTAAGGCGGTGGCTATCAGCTAGTCTTCGTTGCTGGCTACTCTAAAGCTGGTGCAGTAGTCTTACGGGAGGCGCTCTGAGGAACGTGTGGAGGCTGTGCTAAGGCCTTCGACATGGCCCTCTCCTACAAATAAGGTAATCTAATTACTGCTGCGGAGTGTACAACCTCTCTTCACCAGGTGGGCCCTGAGCTCTTTCTCTAACACTGTCTTTGAGTTTAGTAACTAGCCTTTCGGTGGTGGATTGATTACCTTGGAATCTCTATCCTGGAAAGGCATTCATCTTGATTCAGCGTTGCCTTTCCTACACACCCGCACACAGTGACTCAGCCAGCACCAGACTCCTAGTGCTTCACATGTGTGATCTATTGACAAAGGACTCAGCATACTGTTACCCGAGATGAGAGACATCCATTACTGTGACACAAGAGGTGTAGCACCGGCTGTAATAATGGACTGCCGGTCCCAAGTGGCACAAGCCTAGACACTGCCAGCTTGATACAGAGATGAAATAGCTTTTGAAAGATGATACTGTAGCATCTCTTGGGTACAGCCTGCCCTTTCCACACCCAACTGTTATAACCCCTCATGACAAAGACTTATGCCTTAGCAGGGGAGAACATCAGCTATTTGTGTTTCTAAGCTTTGTATTTCCTGGAACCGCCTTCATTCTTTTGAACAGTTCCCTCCAAGTTCATACTCTGTCTGGGGGCCCAGCTGTGTCTCCTCTGGGTTGGTCTAGAGAACAAAGCTCAGCCTCCTCACTGGAACTGGGGATGAACATAAAGAGCCTACTCAGCTCCAGGGTCTCTGTTGGCATGCCTCATGCTTCTGCCCTTCCCTGGGCCTGACTCTGCTCCCCACACTGGCTTCAGGTGTTTCTTTCTCCTGACCATGGCTGCTCCCAAACCTTCTGCATACAAAGCTTTATTCAAGAATCTGTTTCTAACAACCTGATTGAGATAGTGGTAGGAATATTTTGAGGAGATTGCTTTAAAGCTTACCATAATGTAGGTGGTGGTCCCTGTCCCTTGGGGAAAGATTTCTTTCAAGAAAAGTGGATACAAATTTCTAAGGTAGAGGATAATTCTGATTTAATGCCTTAAAAAATACTGCTTTGCTGATTAATCTGCTTACTTTGTAGTATCTGAGAGGCTCTAAGAATTAATGTTTATTTTAACAAAAACAGTAGCTTATACAGAGTTGATTAATGTTAATTTTATTCATAACTCACATGAATAAAATTCAAAGTTTATGTAAAATTCATAGTTTATTTAAAAACTGGCAAGAAGGCTGAGGAAGTTGCTCAGTGGTAGAGCACTTGTGTGTGAGGTCCTTGGTTTGACCTCAAGCACTAAAAAAGGATATGAGAACTCATGACTTAAAAAAAAAACCCTTGATTTTGGCATCAGACACCACAGGTTTTAAATTCTTAATTTTCATTTATAACTTGTATGGTGTACACATTATCTCTTCTCAACTTTGGTTTTGTTGATCTCCAAAAATTAATACCAGCTTTATGGTTTATTTTCTGTGTAGGAGTTTAAGAAGATAATGTCTACATTGCATGTGAGCGTGAAGCTCTAAGGTTTGATTCTGGGCTCACCATTCTGCTCAGCATTCCTTGAGCACAGTGATTTATTGAATGATGAACCTTGATTTGGGCCAGATATGATGCTGACAGTAGATATATGGGCAGGCCCTAGTTCCTTTTTAAAGTGCTCACAATCAGGTCAAAAGTAGACATAAAGAAGAGAAACTAAGACCGGAGGTGGTTGGTTCATAGATAAGTTGTTCAATATGCTGAATAGTAATTTTCTAGATTTTTTTCTGTGTGGTTTCAGGATCAAACTCAGGACCTCACACATGCTAGGTACATTTCTTACCACTGAGCTACATCCCTGGCCTTCCCCCCCCCACCCCCGCCTCAGGTTTATTTGTCCAATGAACAGGGGAGGACACCACCCTGTAGATGACATAGCAGGGGTCATATCAGTCCTCCTGTCTATCCTCACATTGGCAGACAGAGGCCCTTAGTGTGGAGCTTCCCAGGAGCCTGAGCACCTTTGGGAGCCTGAGCCTGGGTTTGGGCAGTCACCTTTTCCTGGCAGGGCCCACGACCCTCAGCACTGTGGGCATGGACTCGCTTCCCAAGCTTGGGGTGGGCTATTCAGGCAAGTCAACTTAGCATGCTCTTGATCTTGGGGTCTTGGGCTTCGCTTACTTTAGGTTTTGTGAGGGGCTTGAGAGCCTTGGCATGTACACTTACAGCTTTGGCATTGTCTGCCTGCATCTTCTTCAGGCCCTTCTTGTTGTGCTTCCTGGCAAAATGCACAGTCCTTGGGAGCTCAGGGTCTACCTCCTTAAGAGAGTCATGTCTTTGTAATCAGAGATTCGTGGTACCACATCTGTGCCATTTTCAGTTCTGGTTGTGTGTAGTGTGGTTCTTGAACTTAGCCATATCTGCACCATAAACTGCAACTCCTAAAACCACATCCCCAGCTAAAATTTTTTGTTTTTGTGGCAAGTTCTCATGAAGTTGCTCAGGATGGACTTACACCTGTGATACTCCTGCCTCCACGTATCATGTACCTGTGATCACAGGTGTGTGCTACCACCCTCAGCTCTAATGATATTTTTGGTAGTAGGCACAGCTGGATTAAGGCAGTAGTACTTTCATGAGCCCTTGGAGGCCAAACTACAAGGTATGAGGATACCCTTGTTGAGAAGGCGGCTATCCTTCTCAGAATTCTTGTTGGAGAGAGCAGATGACAGCGCTCAGTGCCAGAGCTGATTTGCTGGAGTGGACAACAGGAAGAACAGTGTCCCATGGCAGTCTTCCTGCTCTTTGCCTCTGTTTCAGGGCATTCTCAGACTCTTGGTACCCATGCTTTGCACACACAGTTAAAAACTGCAGTTTTGAAGGGGCATTTATTCATTAGCATGTTGTTGGTGCCCATCTGTCTAATCTAAGTCATTGAATCATGATTTTCAGTCAGGAACCAAGGCTTAGCTTGAGACAAGTTTACACTATTTGTTTTTTCAAGATTTTAATTCAAAAATCGATAAATTACATATATTTGTCCATGAATATGTTTTTTAAAATATAGATGCATATATATGTATGTGTAGAAATCACTAAATCCATTAATTAACAAATACATCCCCTCCTGTAGTTATCATTTTTGTGGTGAGATCATTTAATATATACTTAGCATTTTTCAACACAATACTAAATCAGGAACTGTTATCTGTAAGTAATGGGCTGTCCTAGTTACTTTTTTGTTGTCATGACTCAATACCCAACATTCACAACTTTAGGGGAGGAAAGGTTTATTTTAGCTCACAGTTTCAGAAGGTCACAGTCCATTGAGGGGCAGTGGCAACAGTAGAGGCAGAGGTGGAGGCAGCTCCTCGCAACGTCACAGACAGAAAGCCACGTCAAGGCAATTTGACTCTAGTCCTCCAAGGAAGGCAGGAAGCAGCTTATACATCCTTCCAGGTCTCAGCCCAGTGATCAGCCCCTCCTGGATGCAGGTGTGGAAGGTGTGGTAAGCCCCCACTACACGACCGTAATCCAATTTACAGGCCTGTAGTCCGCTCCTCTAGACTAGGCCCTATTCGCCCAACAACACATGGTTACATGGACAATCTGTAACATTCAAATACACGAGTCTTTTGGGGGACATTCTGGATCCAGACCACAATATGGGCCATGTACATAGATCTTGCTCTCGAAGTGAACATGAGCAAGGCATAATTCCCACCTGACCTCTGAGTCCCCACAGGGTGCTCAAAGCTTGTGAGTCATCCTCAAGCAATATATGTTAACTATAGTCACCATGTTGGGCAATAGATTCTTGACATTATTGCTCCCACCTGTAATTAGATATCATATTTTTTGCCTAACATCTCTGCAACCTGCTGTCTCCCACAAACTGCTGCTGACTCTGGTAACCACTGTTATACTTTACTTACATGACATCACCTTTTTGAGATTTTACAGACGAGATTGTTTTTCAGTGCCTGGCTTATTTCCAAAACCATTCCAGAGACCCCCATCCTCTTGCTCTGCACTTAATATGTCCTTCCTCCAAATTTGTGTATGCGACTCTAAAATATTAGCAGGAAAGAGGCTTATGACAGTGGCATGAGCTCTCAGCACAGATTTTATTTAAGCAACCTTTGCAATGGTCATTTTCTTGTCACAGTTGCCCCAATCAATGAGATGGATATAGGGTCTTGGGGCTGCAACTGTTTGTGTGATCATTTAACCTTCGGAAGTAGATTTTATTAAAGTGTTCCTGTTGCTGAAAATGAATTACAAAGCTTTCCCTTTTCTGTAGGAAATAAAAATGCCCAGATGAGATTACACGGCTTCCTATGATATCTAAATAAGATTAGTTTGCTGAAGATCACATTAAAATCCCATTAAAGAGACAGTTCCGCTCCAGCCCCTCTTCTCCTCAGGCAAGTTCTGAGCGAGTTGATGAAAATTGCTCCGGGATGACACACAGGCTTTGAGTACCCTGTGGGGACTGAGGGCGGGGTGGGAATCGTCCCTCACTCATGTTCATCGCGAAAGCAGGATCTGTGTACACGGCCCATTACTTACCGATGACAGTTCCTGACTCGGGGAAGAAAAGACTTCAGGGAGGAAATGGTAATGAGACGAAAGGATCATGCGATGAAGGCATTGAGGTCATCCCCAGAGAGGATCCAGGAAATCACTAATTCATTTTTTTAATGTGACAAGAGTAACAATATTAAGGTGTAAGTATTTATAGCCCTCCTTCAAGCGTGCTTCTGAGAAAAGGGATTCTTAGCTCTCTGGAGCTACCATGCCTGGATTTTTCTTCTGCTGATCTGTGTAATCAGTGTAACTTTGAAATTAGTACTGAGCAAAGTTAAATTGGTTTTCTCTGGGAAAGGATGGTGGCTGCTCCTATAGTACCCAGTAAGACCAACAGGATAGATGGAGTTTTGAGAAGACAAAGTAGAAGCCTGACCAGCAGAGAAACTGGGAAGTGCTGTGGTGATAGCTTGGTCTCTGGAGGGCCAGGCGAATGAAGGGACTGCCGTACCCTATCCTTACCTGCCTTCCAGAGGCTCTTGCAGGACCCAGAGGGCTGAAAAGCAGTCGTTTTGGATGTAGAGCACACACACACACGTGTGTGTGTGTGTGTGTGTGTGTCTGTGTGTATGTGTGTGTGTTTTCAGTGGCATCGATACAGCCTCAGAATGGCCAAACTTCATGTGTTCAGTGATTTGTCAATTTTTCCCAAGGGCTAGGTTTTCACTAGAAGATTTTGTGTTAGCTTTGTGTTACTTTAAGAAAATATATGAGATAAATGGCTTGTCAGGAGAGGTTCGGAGCTCATAGATTCAGAGGTTTCAGTTGGCCAATTAGCTTTACTTTTACTGCTTTTGGGCTAAGAGTCAAGAACAACGTTATAACAGTTACTCACTGCATGGCAGTCAGTTGGTTGGTCAGGAAGCAAAGATAGGGACTCGGGACTGGTTCTCAGCATCCCCTTCAGGAGTGCATTCCCACGACTTAGCTTCTTACTGGGCCACGCCTCTTAAAGGTTCCACTACTTTCCAATGTTGCAATGGGCGGGGCAGCAAGCCTTCAACTGGCCTTTGGGGCCGTTTCTCATCTAAGGTCTAGCAGATGGCTAGAGCCCATAGTCAGGTTCGGGGGCATATAAACAGCTGAACTATACACAGTTTAGTGCAATAGGTGTGTCAGCAGAAGCCAGCATAGGAAGCAGAGGGCACGTGAGCAAAGAGCACCTCTGTGGACAATGAGGAAAAGCTGCATATAAGAGCCTGCGAGGAGTCCATCTGCTCTGATGTTGGCAGGAAGTTCACTAACTGCTTCTTTCCGTGAGGCTTGAAGCGTGTATTCTGTATGACTTCCTCTGCTGATTGGAGGTGGTGGTTTTTATTAAAAGTGAAAAGGGACTGACTTTAGCATTGATGTTTTCGGGGTCCTTTGTGTTGAGTGCCTTCATGGCAAAGGCAGGCCCAGATCCTTGGATATGGGCGCGTATCTTATTTCCATTGGATGTCATCATTTAAAGGAATGAATTCTCATCAGCTTATTGGTATTTAATATCAAGTAGTTTATTTGTATATTACTAAGGTAAAAAGAAGAATCAGTTTTGGTCGCTTGGAATTCTTTGACTTTTTCCTCTTTATTTTAAAATGAATATAGTTCTTCTTGCTAGAGGTTTTTTACTTGAGTATAATTGTTATATATTGCAAATGCATACTAAATAAAGGTTGTTTTTTGCGAAAAAAGATTTTCTTTAAACATTTCAGGCCACTTATTTTACACAGTCATATGAGCACGACATAATGAAATATAAAATAAGATAATGGAATCAGTTAACAAAAACCTAGCTCTTTTAAATAAGTATAATTGTTATAAAATGCATTAATCATCGTAAAAATGTAATAGTACCTACTAATAAAGACCTCAACTTGCTAGCAGCTGTTGTTTTCAGGGAAGTGGTAATTTTTTAATGCATGATACCTGTGTACACAATGTACCACCTCTTTGGTAATCTGAAGGATTAATAAGTATGACTTATATAAATCTGGTATGAAGGTCAACTGAAAAATACCACGTGCTTGTTCTAGTTCAAAGTTTAACGCAAGTCACTCAAAATATTTAGAGTTACGAAATTCTCTTAGCTCATATTTTAAAGAGGAGATTGGGCTTTAAATCTTTGACATTCCTGTTCCCTTGAGCATCCCATAGGGAAACTGTAAAAGTCAGTTCATACCATGATTTCTCTCGTGGTGCGGGGCAGACGTGATGAACTGATGCTGAGCCTGGCAGCTGACAGTGACCTCACAGGGCTTCTGAGTCACATGGAGTCAGCAAGGAGCTCTTTTTTTTCTTTTCTGGACAAGGTTTTGCTCTGTCGTCCAGACTGACCCTAAACTCACTATATAACCCAGGCTGACCTTGAACTATGGCAATCATCCTGTGTCAGCCTCTCACATGCTGGGATTGTAGGCCTGCTCTATCATGCCCAGCTCATGTGGTGCCTGGGAATCAAACCCCGGGGCCTCGTGCTTTCTAGGCAAGTGCTCTAACTGTTGAACCATGCCCCCAGGCCTGAATTCTCATTCATAGGCAAAGAAATAAAATTTTATAGGTTCATTTGAAAATTTTTATCTTCTCCAAGGACATACAAATGCAAATGGAAAGGGTCCAGGGCCACATTGTCAGATTTCTAGTTAATTTTTCTCCCCGTTACCTCATGCTGCTGCTGTTACTGTTAATGTTCTTAGCCTAGCAGAATTACAGCGACTCATTTTCATTGTGTTTGTTCCAGCATTTTTAGACATTAATGTTTTTTCATGCTCTTACGTGAACTTAAGTGGTTTGTCTTAGAAATTGAACTCTCTATTTCTTTTCACTTGGGGGTAACACTTGATATAAGTAGTTTTCTTTTGTAACTTTGTGACCATTTCAGGGAAGGCTGAGTTTTTGTGTATGTTTTTTAAAGCAAAAGTTTATTTTAGTTCAGTGGAAAAAGAATGATAGCGAATCATAGCTTGGTGTTATTTTATAGTCAGTGCTATTCGAAACTTTCCATTTTCACCTCGCTGCGCTATTGTGTAGACACTGTGTGGTGCCGACCCCTGATCCTGCTTATGCATGGGACTGGGTGTCATGTGGGAAGTGAATGTCTCCTCCCAGTTCCTTAGGGGCTCTGAATAGGGTGAATGAACATAATCAAATTTGTTCAGAGAGCTTGGGATCGCTAGGTTTTGTTTTGAAGCAATTGAGAAAGTGATACAAAATCAGTCAACTTTGTGTGTTGTAATTCAGCGGAATAGGTCGCTGTGGTTTGAGTGACACACTGTAAACAGCTGGATCGCAGTCCTCTCTTGCTTCCTCCTCTCTGAAGGTGTGAGCTTTGGAGAGAATGCATGTCAGGCATTTCCTGTTTTCTCTAGCAACTCACAGGTGTCACTAGATTGATTGATTTGTTCCATCTTCAATTTCCTTTTCTGTGTTTATCTTAAGGCAGATTAACTGTGGTCTAACATTTCAGTTTTTCTTTGTTAAAAAAGATAAGCAGGGATTTATTTTCTGCTGTTTGTTTTAAATATGAAAACCAGCTTGACTCAAATGTAAATGTGATATGGGTCTGAGTATCTGAGATACTTTAGACTTTCATTTAAGAAATAAAAATTAAGCATTACCTAGGGCAAATAAATCATGAATAAATATTTTAAGTACTTAAACTACACATGAATACTTTCTTTGGAATTAAAAATCAATATAGTCCACTTCTTTACTGGGAGGTGACAAATACATTTCTTAATGCACCTATAGGTGTCGCTGTTGAGATGCATAATTGAAAGAAACACTATTCAGATTTGAATTGAACCTGAGAGAGGGCTGTTGGGATAGATTTTATATTGTGCTTTTGACTAATTCTTGGTTATGTGTGTGTGTGTGTTTCTTGGTGCAAGTGTTACACTTGAGTCTAATTTTCTGGTATAACTAAAACAACTAATATTAGATATTTTACTATTTGGAGATAAGAAGCCAATTTGGACAAGGAAGGTGCCATATAGGTAAAGAATAGAGAAGTAAAATGCAGAGTTAATTCCTTAAATTTGTCTCAACATTCGCAGATTAGAAATTTAGAGAAATTAATGTTCTCACTCTTTTTTCTTTTCTTACAGTCAGCTCTAACTAGCTGGAACCACAGATATGTGAGGCCTTAGGTGTACAGCAATTCACTTCCAGATGGCAAGTTCCCTTCATTAGGATAGTAATGAAGGATTCGAAAAAGTGTATAACTGATACCCATGCTTTTATAAACAGGTTCCTAAGTTAGAGCCAGGGGAAATGCCAACATATTGGGATTCTAAGACTCTGACTTCATAAATTGTTTGTTAATTTTTGAGAATTTGGGAAATTCTAATAGGAAACTATCTTTGAGTTTTTGTTAGGCCTAATTGCCTTGAAGTCTTCTGATTACTTGGCTGATGAGGAAAATGTTAGGGAGTATCATTTTATGTATATAGGTATTTTCTCATTTTTTTCTGTTTTAGAAATATCTCCTCAGTAATGTCATAATTAAGTTGGTAAGCAGCTAGTACTCCTACGTTTCATTTTCTAGAAGTTAGGGCTATAGAGAGACACTAGGGGCAATTTTTACCTTCAAGAATCTCAGCACATTACAATGACAGATGAGAGAATTATGAGAAAGTTAAGCAATTTGATTGTATGGAGTGTAAAGAGGACAGCTACCAAATTTTCTTGGAGACTGAAGGGTTGTTCCAAAGAGGAGTTTGTCAGGTAAAGTCGATCAGTGTTTTCTGTGAGTACAACACAAGACTGTGGGCAGGGGTGAGATTTGTTCACTTGGAGCAGATGGACTGTCTCTTGTGCAATGACAGACACCAAACATCAGGTATGCTCTGAGGGGACATTAAAGAGGTTATGAACAGCTGATGACTAGGATGAGACTGGAGTGTGAAGAGACAGTGTTTCCATGTTATCTTCAGGTAGGAGGCTCTGAGCATCTCATGTTTCATCCAAGGAAAATTACCTCAGTGGTTGGTACCAAAGACGTTATTTTTCTTTTTTTGTCTCAGCAAACTCAGCTGTACATGTCTATCTTTATTTTTTGTTTTTATTTTTCCCCATTTTATTGATATGTATAAGTGCAAAATTTAAGGTTTACAACGAAGTTGAGCATCTTGTGCACCTACGTATCTTGTCAAGGTGACAAGGACTTTCCCACTCTCCTTTTGTCCCTCCCCCTACCCTCCCTTGCCTCCCTCTCCACCCTACCCTCCTTTTTCACTTTGTTTTCTGTTTTAAGTTCCATAATATAGTTGTGATCTGGGTCTTTCATATCAGAGAGACCATTTGATGTTTCACCTTCTGCTTCTGACTCACTTCACTAAGCATGATGTTCTCAAGTTTCTTCCATTTGCCTGCAAAAGCCTCCACACTGTTGGACTTTACAGATGCATAGTATTCCATTGTGTATAAATACCACAGTTTGTGTATCCACTGGTCTGTTGATGGGCATTTTGGTGTCTTCCATATTTTAGCTATTGTTAGTTGTGCTGCTATGAACATGGGTATGCATGTATCTCTGTTATGTGTTGTTTCGGCCTCTTTTGGATATATTCCCAGAAGGGGTGTTGCTGGTACATGTCTGTCTTTAAAACAGTAAGGCAGGTTTCTGAATGGGCAGTTTCTCTGTTAGAGTTGACAACTCTCATGGAGTTTTTGTTAAGCTGTAATTGTCTTGATGACTTATTGTTCTTTACCAATGAGGAAGTCAAACAGAAGGACAACGTGGCGAGACTTTTTGTGACCAATGTGCATAAAGTTTTTCTGGTACAAAGGGGCATTAGGTGTTTGCACTGGGCATTAGGCAGCCTCTAGTGGCTTTTTTTGAGTGAGGGACAGAAGCATTTATTGGTTTTATCTAGATTTTTTTATCCCCTCATTTTATTGATATATATAAGTGCAAAATTTAATGTTTGCATTGGTTTGGGGCATTTTGTGCACATACGTATCTAGTCAAGGTAACAAGACCTTCCCCGCTTTCCTTTCGATCCACCCCCTACCCACTCCCACACCCCGTCCCCTGCCCCTGTTCCCTTTATTTTTCACTTTAAGTTCTTTGAGATAATTGTGATCTGGGATCTGGGTTTCTCATATCAGAGAAACCATTCGATATTTCACCTTCTGCTTCTGACTCATTTCACTAAGCATGATAGTCTCATGTTTCCTCCATTTGCTTACAAAAGCCTCCAAGCTGTCGGACTTTACAGATGCATAGTATTCCATTGTGTATAAATAGCACAGTTTGTGTATTCATTGGTCTGTTGATGGGCATTCTGGTGTCTTCCATTTTTTAGCTATTGTTAGTTGTGCCTCTATGAACATGGGTGTACATGTATCTCTGTTATGTGTTGTTTTTAACACTTTTGGGAATATTCCCAGGAGAGGTATCGCTGGATTAAAGGGGATATTTATTTCCTATCTTTTGAGAAACCTCCATACCGCTTTCCAGAGTGGTTGTACCAATTTACATTCCAACCAGCTGTGCAGGAGGGTTCCTTTCTCCCCTCAGCCTCACCAGCACTGATTGCTATTTGACTTGTTGATATAGGCCGATCTGTCTGGAGTGAGATGGTATCTTAATGTTGTTTTGATTTGCATTTTCCTTATGGCTAGGGATGCTGAACATATTTTCATGTATTTATTGGCCCTTTGAACTTCTTCCTGAGTGAACTGCCTCTTCATTTCTTTTGCCCATTTTTTCAATAAGGTCCTTGATTTTGGGGGCTCTCTTTTCTTCAGCTCCCTGTATATTTTGGTTATGAGCCCCCTATCTGAGGTGTTGGTGGTGAATATTTTTTTCCCTAGTCTGTTGGTTCTCTTTTTACAGTGTTGATAATTTCCATTGCTGTGCAGAAACTTTTTAATTTGATAAGATCCCATTTGTTAATAATGGAGACAATTTCTGTTGCTTTTGGTGCCTTATTAAGAAAGTCTTTGTCTACACCTATGTCTTTAGAAATTTGCCTAATTTGTCTTCTAGAAAGTTCAGTGTTTCACTTTTCATGTCTAGGTCTTTGATCCACTTTGATTTGATTTTTTCAAAGAACTTGATACAATAACACTTAAATTCATACGGAACCAAAGAAGACCTAGAATAGCCAAAGCAATCCTGAGCAACAAGACCAAGGCAGGAGGCATGACAATGCCAGACATCAGGCTCTACTATAAAGCAAGAGTCGTAAAAGCAATTTGGTACTGGCACAAAAACAGACAGACCAGTGGAACAGAACTGAGGATGCAGAGACAAACCCAAATGCCCTCAATTACTTAATCTTTGATAAAGGAGCCAAAAGCATACACTGGAGAAAGGTCAGCCTGTTCAACACATGGTGCTGGATAACCGCATACAAAGGAATGAGACTAGTCACACACCTCTCCCCACGCACCAAAATCTAGTGGCTTCTATACAACCAACACTATTGTTTGTTTGTTTGTTTTTGAGACAAGGTTTTACTCTGTAGTTTAGGCTCATCCTGAACTCACTATGCATCTTAGACTAGCCTTGGACTCTTGGCAATCCTCTTGCATCAGCCCCCTGAGTGCTGCGATTATAAGTATGCACCACCACACCTGTCTTATTTGGTGCTAAGGTATTGAACTCAGGGCTTTGTGGTTTGTAGGCAAGCACTTTAACTGCCGTGCCATTCCTCCAGCCCCCAGACACCTTCCTTTCTTTCTTTCTTTCTTTCTTTCTTTCTTTCTTTCTTTCTTTCTCTCTCTCTCTCTCTCTCTTTCTCTCTCTCTCTCTCTCTCTCTTTCTTTCTTTCTTTCTTTCTTTCTTTCTTTTTTCTTTAACATATTCAAAAGGAAGAGAACTTAATCCAAAGGAGACTGAGTACATCACAAATGTTAAAAATGTAGAAACTGTTTAATTGTGCTTTACAAAAAACCCCCCCAAATGTAGTCAAATTGCTTTAATAGAATTTCCTCTGGAAGGATGAGAAGTTTTCTATGAGTATGGTCCAGATAACGGGAGTATTTTTAATTTGAAGCCATAAACGTGACTTCAAATCAGGGGATAAAATTGCTCCTTATCTAGCTGCTGTGGTCTGAGGGAGGAGAAAGGTGGGCACCCAGCAAGGTTGGATGGAGAGGCCAGCAGTGGCCACCCACAGGTCCTCTGAGGAGGAGCCTCCCAAGAGATGAGAATGTTCTTGTAAAACGAGAAGTGCTAGCTGTGAGGAGTTTGATGCTCTGACCTTGTGAGCATCCAGGAGGATGGCCAGGTTCTTAACGGGCCCAGACACTGTTTTTCCAGGCCCTACTCTGTGCTGGACATTGTTCCAAATACTTTATATATATTATCTCATTTATTCCTTGTAATAACTTTGTCACATAGGTAATAATTCCAATCCCAATTTTTTTTTTCTCCAAAGAAATGAGGCACGGAACTTACCCAGTGTTATACAGCTTAATAAGAGACAAAGCTGGGATGTGAACAGGGAGTAGTCAGGTTAAGATTGCATATTACTAGTAATCAGATACTGCATATGTATTAATTATACTATATAACAAGTGAACTTAAGGGATGCATAACTTTTGTTTGGAAATGGGTACCTGGGAGAGCAGCCAGGGGAGATTCTTAGCCAGAGAAAGTGGTGCAGTAGTGTTAGCAGCTCTAACCAGTTCAGGAAGGGTCCCTGGGAGATGGGAGCGAGAGAGCTCTTTATTCCTGGGTGAGGAAGATGGGAGAGGGAGGGAGGAAAAAAGGGAGGAGACAGTGTGAGAGAAAGAGAGAGAGAGAGGCACAGAAAGATAAGGGAAGAAGAGGCGGGAAGGAAGGGATATTTCTGTGATCTTCTGAGAAATTAGTTTCTTCTAAGTAGCTGCTAACAATAATCCCAAAAGACTGGAGAGTTTTGACAAGATGTACACAGAAACTATAAATATTACTGTTGTTTCATGTGCATGAAACAACAACAATATCCTTGAGGCTATCTAGATTCAAAAAGACATCATTCCTGCCCTGAGGGCTTACGGTGCAAACAGATCTGAATTTTATTTATTTATACCCGATCCAAATGTTTTAAGTGTTGCACATCACTGGTCCCATTCTGCTTCTCTGCACTTTAAACTGATACTTATTCCCGGGGCAACCAATGCCTCGACATCCTCCCCACTGATTTTACTCAATGACTCAGTCAGGAGGGAAAGTAGACTGTGCCTAGAATACTTTTTCTTTTCAGCAGTTGTATATCAAATATAACATTCACACACACATTTGTATATGTATATGAAAATCAGCTACTTCTATTAACTTTGCCTGTTAAACCAAAAAGTCGGATCAAGAATTGAAGGGGTGAGAAATAAATGCTAAGAAAATGCCTTTGCCTGTAAGGTTGCCACCGGAAACTCCAGCTGCACCTGTGTGCGCGGTAGGTGATTTAAAAGTTAAGGGCATTCCCTGAGTGACCGCCGAGGGCAGGGACAGGTCAGCATTGATTATCATCTTCGTAGGCATGGCGGAGGGTATGTTGGGCGCTCCAGCTTCCACGAAGAAGGCAAGCACAAAGCCTATCCTTCCCTCTGTGTTTGGGGTAAGTACTTCAAGGTCAAGGAATTTGAGGCTCACTGAGGTTACATGATTGGCTGGAGCTCACAAAGCAGTTAGATATGGGGCTACAGTTATAATCTTGTGCTTCTCTAACGCGGTGCATGACACAGTCAGTCAAGTAACATAGTACCCTTGCGATGTCATGTTGGATACCCTCCCTGGTTTGTCTCATTGCACTACTTTCCCTTTCAAAGGTAAAGACCTAACATTACTCTTCTAGTTTTTCCCTAATAATTTTATTAACGCTTGACACTGCCAGTGTTTTCACCGGGGTTAACATTTAAGTTCACTGTTGTGAATATTCCCTCTTTCAGCAGTGGAGGCAAACATCTCCTGTATCCTGAGCATCACCATTCATATTGCTATGTGTCATGTAGAAGGTAACGTGTTCCCTAAACATCCTGCCTGTGTGAGAGAAAGGTTGACAGAAAAGTCACAGCTTATTTTTTATTAAAATAGTAGCAGAGATGAGTGGGTAGGCCCCTGGGGCCATGAATGGCTCAGGAACCTGGGAGTGGGACAGAAAGTGGAAGACCCCCGACGATTTTCTTTCTAGCTGGTGTCTTTTGTGTTAAGCAAAAGTTCTCCAAGTGCCACGTGTAGTTCGCACATGGTAGACTCCTGACCCCTGGTCTTTATGATACTATAGTTTAACTATCCCATGGTTAAATTTGTTGCTTTCTGATGATATTATGGCAGTTAACCACTGTTCCTTGGCTGGGCACCAATAATTGGGCCTAAGTAATTTAAAATTACCGTGAATTTATGGATGAGTGCAAACTGTCTTTCAATGGCTAGCCTATAAACAAATCTGCTAAGGATTAGCCCTCAGGTATGCTGATTTCACAGTAGAAACATTGGAATGAATATGAGGCTTGAGAAAGAATTGGCTCAGTTGCAGAAGTTCCAGCAACTCATAATATAAGTGTCTCACTGATTTATTCAGTAGACTTCTACAAACATCATGGTGGGCAGGACACTGTGCTGGGCTGTGTCGCCCAAAGTCAGGGGTTATGCAGCTCCATTGTGAAGAAATGCCAAATAGACCCAATGGATTCTGTATTATATATTTATGTACTTCTTCCTCTCAAATGGTCAGTGGGGGATTTTTAAATCTCTGTAAGTGGAAATTCAGGGCATGGTTCCAAACTTCTCATTACATTAGTGCCTGGCAGGTGACCAGAGAGTCTGAGAGAAACTCAATACCATTAAAAACAAAGCAAAACGAAACAACATCAGCAGCTATGAGTCTGTAACGGACAGTCCAGCAGGGTGCAGGAAGAGGAACTCATTTTTTAGAGGGCTGAGATCTGATGTGATTTCAAAGGGAATTGAGGGTGGCCATTGACTAGCTGTGTGATTTACAAATGTCCTTAATCCCCACAGCCTTTGATTTCCGAATTAGAAGTGACAACTTCCTGCTGGTGAAAGTTCCTGTTTGCTTCCCACTGCCTGTCCTGGGTGCTTGGCCATCTCCTCATGCAGCAGAATCCTCCTGGGACTTCTTTGTACTCCATTTCCCATTCATTCTTTCCTACCCAGCCTGTCTCCCTAGTCACCACTCCTCTGTGCCCTGGCTTGTCATTTTTCATCTCCTTTGTCAGTCCCATAAATCTGCAACCTGCTTTCCCTCCTGTCGTCACCAGTGTTCCCTGCTGTCTCCAGTCTCTCCCACCTTCCACCCTATTTTGCTTTATAGCAAATCTTCTCAATAGTTAATTGATACCCCTTCTGCTCCTCCTTTTCCTCTAAACAGGTTATAAACTCACATTTCACTAAAATGCTCTTGCCAAGGTCACCAGTACCCATACATTCCCACTCCAATGGTCATTTTCTTTCATTCTCTTATCGAACCGATTTTGCAGCAGCGTTTCCAATGGTATCTTACAGTTTCCAATGGTGTTTTATTCTGTTTCTCTAGACACCTGCCAATTTCATGGGCCCTTTCCTTTCCACTTTCCTTCCCCGGATCTTATTCCTGTTCCTTTTCTTGACCTTCCAAGGTGAGAAAGTCCCGGGAGCTCCATTCACCACCTCCATTGTCTTTTCTCACTCCTACAGTGACCGCATCCCATCCCATGTGTTAATGACTATCTGCAAACTGGCAAATCTCCCAAACCTCGGAGTCTTTCTCGACACACCCCCTTCATTTGCTTCCACACTCAAATCTGTCTTCACATCCTGAAAGCTCCTAATCTATGGCATATGACTGGAACTACTTTTACTCACGCGTCCTTGGCCGCTGGGCCCACTTCACCTGGATGGCTGCAGAGACCTCCTAATATGCCTCCCGGTTTCAGTTCTTCATTCTCTCATCTGATCTTCTCAAGGCTGCCTGAGTCATTTTCAAAAGGTAAACTTGATCATGTCGCTCTCTTCCTAGATCCCTCTAGCAACTTCCCCTCACACTTAGGAGCCCGAGCCTGGCTTTACAGCCTACAGCGCTCCTCATTGTTGTCTTCTGGCTACATTTATGGTTTCATCTTCTGTGTTCCTCCAAAGCTTCCAAGACCCCACAGAGTTTTGGCTCTAATGTGTTGTTCCCTCTGGAGCACACATCTCACACACTTGAGTGCAGCTTACTTCCCAGTGTCATTCAGGTCTCTGCTCCAGTGTCACCTGATTAGAAGGCCTTATGGATTCCCTCTATGTGACACCGATTCCCATGCCTCTTCATTTCTCTAGACATTGCCTTTAATGTTCATGTTAATCACTTACATTCTATCAATATCTGTATTCATACTGTAAATGTATTGTCTGACTGTTGCAGTAGGGTATAGACTTTGAGATTACGACTTTGTCTCTCTAATTCACCATTGTTTTCCTAGTATTTAGAAATTTGTCTGATATTTAGAAGACCAAATAAATCTTGGCTAAGTGAATGTATGATAGAATCAAAAATGAGAGAGCTATAAAAATTTTACTTCATTAGACACAGCTGTTAAAGAAGAAAGTAACATTCTGAATCTTGTTGGGTCATAATTTCTGGACTAGCTAAGTCAGTGAATATAAGGCAGATCAGAGGTAGCCCGTCAGATTGGCACCAATTTACAAGTTGACTTACAAAGGATAATAATATATAGTTCTTACTATTTGCTGAGTGTTCTAAGCACCTCACATGAATTCACCTTCACCTGTGAAGACAGTGTTGATTTCCTTTACACAGATGAGGAAACTGGAACATAGGGACATCAAGCATTACTCAAGGTCACATAGCTCATGGAGTAGAGATTCTTGCCTGTGGGGTCTAAATTAAAGGCTATAGTCTTAGCTACTATGTTGCAGTTGCATTCTTTGACTAAAGAATGTGGCTTATACAAGGAAGAGGCTTCCCCGTCCCTAGTTGTAAAAATGGAGCAGTAGAGTGGTGGTGGCCTTTCCCTCCTACAGTGGGCTCTTAGCTAAATCCCTTTCAGTAGAACAGATACATTCGAGAGCATCTTGGCTGAAGCAGGGATGGGGCTGGGTATTCCCTTTGAAACCATAGTGATTCCTGACACATCTCTTGGGACTACTGGTACTTGGCCACGAAGTGGGAACAGTTTGGATTTGGAGCCACAGGGATCCAGATGTGGACCTCTCTCAGGCTTCAAGACCTTGATAGGTCACAAAGGTCAGCTTCCTTTTGCTGTTGTCTATCATGAGGTTTCATGTTTGTTTATGAAAAGCTCAATGCTTAATGCAGATCAGGTGCTTAGGCAGTCATAGATGTGTTGTTATTTGTAAAAATAGTCTGATTATGTAAAATGGTCTTCTTTTCGTATAATTTTTTGTCTGCTCCTTTGACAGAGTCCTGTTGGTTTCAGCCACCACATCTCGCTCCCCGCGTCCCCCATGGTCCAGGATCCTCTCCTCTGCTTATGCTAGGAAATTCCCACCTGGATAGGAGTTCCTGCTATTTTTGTTCTTTTGCTCTTCCAGCCTGTATCTCTTCGTTACCTGTGCCTGCTCTCTCAAGGAAGATTCAGTAACTGAGGTCAAGTGCAAGTGTGTATATGGTACATGGGGGGATTGCTGTGATGTGCAGCTCAGTTTACCTTGGAGGAATAAGGATTATTCCCACAAATGGGGGTTAGACTGTTTATAGACAATCCCCAGCTGGAAGAACTCCACCTCAGCTGGGTGGAGACACTTATCATAAATGCTATTCAGGGAACTAGTGGTGTAGGTCTTTAATTAGTGGGAAAAGAGCGATCAGGGAATCTGATGGAAGTATACACTGTTGCATCCCATTCCAGATTGCAGAATGAGAAACACAGGGTACTGGGCCCAGATACAGGTATGTGATTCTAACACTCTTGTGTGTGTGTATCTCTGAGAGCATTGTGTGTGATATTTGTGGTACTGAGGATTGTGTCCAGTGTCTTCATACTGAGCAAGTCTCCCAGGCCATTTTTATTTTTATGTTTGGACAGAACTTTGCAAAGTCCTATGTTTCCCAAACTGGGCTCGAACCTTTGATCCTCTCGCCTCATCCTCCCAGAGTGCTAGGATTATAGGCCTGTGCCACTGGCCCAGCTAATGCTCAGTTCTGAGAATTCTGTGCCAGGATTTGTGAATCCTTTCTTCTGTCATTCTAATTCTCTCTCTCCCTGTGCTTTAAATTATCTTTATCTTTTCTCTGGTATCTCTCCTCCACGTTAAAATTTTCTGTATTTCTTAAAGCCTGATGCCAGCCTCCCCACCTTGGTAAGGCTTTCTTTGGCCAAGCTCGTCCGTAGGGATGCTTCTATTTATGACCTTGCTTTCCTGGCTGCTTTTTCCCTATGTGCATATCCTGTATCTCTGGACTATACTGGGAACTTTTTGCTGTTTGTGACACTTATTTGTAGTCCTGACAGTTCTTCCTGTGCAAAAAGTGCACAATAAATGCCTTGTGGTGACTGATGGAACGCGGAGCCTAAATATTTTATTTCTGACTATCCATCATTTTATGTGCCTATGTGTAACATAAAAGTGGAAGAATTCTTCTGGTAACAAAGGGGAAATTTGTTTTTATTTTGTTATATTGCTTCTTGTTCCAGAACGGATTTAAGGAGGCTTAAAATGCAGCAAAATAACATATATTAGAAATAAGGAAGGAGAAAAAAGGGGAAGCAAGGTTAGGGACACAAAATGCATTCAGATTGAGACTCACAGCAGAGTGCTACTACGTACTATAGTGCACTCACTGCAAATCAGCCAAATTTTTTGCTCTTAACTTTCTTATCAGGGATTTGGAAAGTAATGGCTTCTAAGCCCCAAACAGAAGTAAGAATAGATTTATCTTTCATAAAGCCACATAAACTGTAACGTTGTTTCCTGTTTCCCGTCTCCGCATTTGGATTGGCCAAACAACTGTAGTATGCCAATAAGCCACCCTGGATCGTAAGTTCCAGAACACGAGAGACCTCATCATTGCAGAGAGCAAGGTGGCCTTCATTTTGGCTGGACAGCAAACCATTTTGTCTTTTCTCTTCTAGCTGTAGAGAAGCTCCGAGGTGCTGGGAAACACCTCAGTGGAGCAACCAGGGGGAGGAAGAAACACTTGGCCTCTGTAGAACTGCTAAAAAACCAGGAGACCGGGCCTGTGTCTTACTCATTGTCACTGGTCAGAGGAAGAATTCTAAGGTGATTGAGAGCCTGTATGGCTTAGAGGAATACAGTAAGAGAAACTCACCTGAGCTAACCAAGGTACAAAATGGAAATTTATCACAACAATAATGGAGTATTGCAGCACATGTGCAAAGGCCTTAGGAATGGTCTGCAACCAAAGAATGGAGAGCTGTAAGAATATATTATTTGGTACTTTTATTTTTGCTTCTCTTGCTTCATCGCTGTTTTTTTACTTTCTTTCTTTTTAGCAGAATGCTTTTCTCAGCTCTTCCATCCATAAGGTGGGTGGGTGCAAAGTGGCTAGTTTGCTAACATATCATAAAGAAAGACCTGAGGACTCCAGTATTTGTATGTTCTAATGTAGTAGATATGTGATGGGACTTGAATGCGTGTAAAAAATATCCCCAGGTTATTGTAGGGGTCAACTTGGCTTTGTGAATCAGTCAGTAGCCTGAGAAAATGATCCATAATCCAGGAAGCATAGTTTAAACCACACTGAGATAGACCCAACAGTTAGAGCAGCCTCCTTAACATCACGTCCAACACTAGGCTCATGGTGCTTTCTTTTCCCAGATTGTTTAGACAGATGGCTGCAGAGATACTGGGGGCAGATCCAGCATTTGTCCTTGAAGACCATATGTGCAGGACTCTGTGTACATGTGTTCATGGTGTGTGTGTGTGTGTGTGTGTGTGTGTGTGTGTGTGTATGTAATGTATGGTGTGTATATGTTTGTGTGCTTAGGTGTGTTTTATAATGTGTGTGTGTGTGTGTGTGTGTGTGTGTGTGTGTGGTGTGGGGGCAACTGCAATATATGAAAAGTACAGATATAAGCACATCTGCCCTCAGTTGGAGTGGCTTGAATATTACGTGGCTTCAAAGATGTAATATACTGTAATATGTATGCTAACCCTATCTCAAGACAGACATTTGGGAATACTCTGTGTGGTGTAGTTATTACTTCTAACTACAGAACAAAAATTGAAACAGGGTTTCTTTGTTGTCTGAAGAAAGACAGAAGAACTTTTTTCAGTGACAGATCCTCAAAGCAATATCTGAATAATTACCTTCTGCTCTTCCGTTGTGTCTTTTGCTTTGGTCTCATTGGCTGTGTTGGGTGCTAGAAACAGGGCATTGTCACGTCAGTGGACATCTTCATGAATATTCTGTTACTACTACAAAAGTGGTATCTGGCGTTTGTTATTCATTCTTTATGGTTCACAGGTCTAAAGGTAGATCCCACTGATGCTGTTTCTCAGATAAACCCGAGGCCAGGAAATAAAGAGCCCTGCACTCTGATGTCCACAAGCACTGGAGCAGGGTTCCTCAGAGCCCAGGTCTGTTTGGCTTTTGCTCTTATGGGTTTCACACCTTTCATTGCTCTCTAGATAAGGAATTCAAGCTTAACGTATCTGCTTTTGCATACCTCAGCAAGACTCTTCTTTTCTACCTCTCTTCGCATTTTTGTTCCTTAATTCAGAAAGGGAGAGAGCGACATCAGCTGCAGTTGTAGGTGCCCCCTTACAGGCAGAGTCTCAAAATTTAATAAGTGTCTCTTGGAGTTAGTCAAGGAAGTAATTAACACCAGGGCACAGAGCGTGCCCTCAGCCTCTACCGCCTGGCATCAGAAAAGTTGCCTGTTCATCATTAGGACATGATTAAGTAGGTTATCATGGGAAGGCAGTACTGGTGGAGCCCGTGTTTGTATTTACTGGAAGCCTGGTTTGTTCAGTTTTTCTCACAGAGCCTTGAAGGGTGGAGAAGAGGCTGCCCACAAGGACGGACACAAGGGGAGAGTCTCGAGTCTGTGTGGGAGAAGCTGGAGTTGCACACATTCCCTAGGAATGCACGCTTCTCGGTTCCTCTTCTGGAATCATGGGGAAAACATTCCATTTCTGGATGCTGGTGGATCAGGCAAGGAGAAAAGTGACTCTTCCTGCTCCACTCAGGCCTCAGGCAGTGCCCCTTTGAGTGTTTGACTGATTCTTGCTTTTAAAATTAACTCTTTCTTCTCTAACCCACTTTATACCTGCTTAAGAAATCCCTGTAAAATTGATAAATAAGCAAATGGAGACTCATTGTAGTTCAATAATTGTGACTGGTCAGAACCTCGTTTTGCCTGGCTTTGCAGCACAGTACTTGTAACTCTTAGTAGAACCGACTCCTTCATTCTCCTAAGCACCCACCCACATGTTAGTCTTCACCAGACACTTTCCCCTGAGTGCCTTTCTGTTTCACTTAGGTTATTGTATTCAAAATTGAATCATTGCTTCTCAAAAATTTGGAATTGCCTTCAGGCCCCTAAGTTTGTTGTAAATCATTCTGTTGTTTCCCTGTCACCTCTTGTAAAACCTGCGTCACACCCCATCGTCACAAGGGACAAACATGCCCGATCCAGGAACATGGACCACCACTCCACGGAGGTGGGTACTTCCTCACCAAATGCTGACCAACGTAGGAATTTGTGAGTCCCGCACAGGCTGTCTGGACTATAGGACACTGCTCACTTGTGCAAATGTAAGAATATGTACTTTATGATTGAAAAAAACCTCAAAGATGGCAGTGTGTAATTCACAGACGTGGTCATCAGGTCTCAGCAATCACAAATTCCCCCTGTCCTGTTCTTACTACAGACCTGAGAAGCATGACCTCTCAGTCCTGGATCATGATGGTGGAATATTGCAATGAACTGTGGCCTCAGAAGCTATTGTAGGATAAATTCTTCTACAGTTGAGTGAAGGGGTGAAGGAGTATAGATAAGTGAGATCTCACCTTCTCTATGAGGTCTGTCTTTGCCTCTGTTTTAAAAATTTCAAACACACAAAAAACAAATTCCCTTCCTACCCCATATCGCAGCTCCCCCAACTCTGAGGTGCTGGGCATCCACGTCTGTGCTTGCTCAGGAGCATTCCTGCTTATACCTGATGTTCTGAATGATTATCAATAAAAGCCAATTCACTCTCAAAACTACCCAAATTTGGAGGTACACGTTATGTGATGACCCTGTCCTAGGCCTTAACACCTTCTCACACACCATATCCTTTACTTCTCAGTGTATTTTTGGTCTGACTTTCCCCTGCTTGAACAGAAGGCCTGTGAGCGCAGGAGTTGCAGTTTTGCAGGCTGCTGTGGTCCTCATATTAGTGTAGTAAGAAGACTGCATGGTACAGAACAAAAAAGCAAAAAAAAAAAAAAATAGATTTCTGATCCCTTCCTTTCCTTTGTTCAGCTCTTCCCAAGAAACTGTATAAGAAGGGTGTGATGGTGACAGTAAGTGAAATAAGGTGAGTGGAACGGGACACATGGAAAGTTTACACCTTCAAGAGTCGGAAGGGAAGGCCGTGGCACCCTGTGCTGTTAAAATCCGTGCTGCTTTTTGCACTCAGAAACAGTTGCGCAGGAAGTCAGGATGTAAAGATAGTTTGAACAAGTTTCTTTAAGAAAATGCTTCTCGCTCATTTTTTCTCCTTCTTCTGGGCCCCCCTTGCTCATACTTGATCTTGTTTTTGTCCCACAGGTACACTTAATTTCCTCAGTTCTGTGTAATACAGGATCATAAGGTAGTTATTAAGATAAAATGATATATCTTAAGTTATGTTAAACTCACTGAAGAGGCGTTGAACTGGGCATTTAGGTTTTCTTTAAAGGAGAAGTGAGCAAGTTCGACTCTTCTGACCCCCACTTCTCCCCACCTTCTAGAGCCCTGTCTCTAGAAGGCTGCAATGTGCAAAATTTAAGATTTACAATGGAGTTGAGCCTTTTATGCACATTTGTATCTTGTCAAGGTGACAAGGGCTTTCCCACTCTCCTTTTGTGCAATCAGACTTTTTTCAAGAACATATTTTCTGCCTTTATTCCACCCATACCGATCAGATGCTGGAGCCCTGGCAGATTACCAGTGTTTTGTGGGCTTATCGCCCCCACCAGTGAGATCACACATTTTTTTCCCCACAATCAAATCGTGGAAAGAATCAGAGAGGATTATATTGTCAGAGGAACAAGAAGGAAGTAAACAAATGTCTTATTAAGCAGCCTCTGTGAAGCCTCCACGTGCAGGCTTACTGCCCTGTTGGGGGGATGAAAATAAAATCCCTGTCATTTCCCCCAGGACCCTGGAGAGGCTGATTGCTCTGTTGTCAGTCTGCGCTCCTGTGCTGAGTGGCCACGTGTCAGTACCATGGCAAACGTATGATCCATGTGTAACCTTGGCTTGCCAGGTTGACCGGTGAGCGAATGGAAATAAGGCAGAGGCCCCGAGGAGGAAGCCTCCAGACACAGCCTCCAGCCTGAGGGATTGACTAGACTCTGGGCACCCACAGTGGCAGAGCAGCTTCTGTAAGGACTGAAGCAGGTGAGGGTGGAAGGTGGAGTGCATTTGGTGTGTCAGTAATTATCATCCAAACGCCACATTTCTGAACCCTGTGCTGCTGCTTTTAGAAGGTCCCATAATGTCCTTAACTCGTTGGATTCTTCCCCTCTGTGTTCAGTTCAAACCCCACCTTGTTCCAGAGCACAGAGGTCTCCCTTGTTACTCTTCTATTCATACTACTTTAAAATTTAATTAATTAATTAATTAATTTATTGATTAGTGATGATAAGTAGTATTGGCTTCTGACCTGGAAGACGATGTGAGACCTTTTTGAGTCAGACTTCTTCTGCCACAGAGGTGGGAACAAAGCTCGATAAATGAAACTTCGTGTGGAAATCCTCACAGCCGGACGGTGTGCATGCTGGGACCAGGGCACAGGGCTTGCATTGTCCTGCACGTTTTCCTTCATTAAGCCATTCTGAACAGTCTCAAAGTGCTGGAGCTTTCGAATGATGCTGTCTCATTATCGACTGAGATTCAGTGTGTGCATAGCTCTACGTGGCTCTATGTCTTAGTGCTCTTTGTGTGCTTCAAAATGTTGTAGCACTGCGTCTTTCTCTTCTTTCATCTCTGCAATCCTGTGACATCATCACTTGACCCATCATCACTCATACATTTATGCAAACGTTGAACACCTATTGTATGTGAGAAAGATGGTAAAGATCTTAAAATGGAAAAAAAAGACAAAATGTCTGCCCTCTTAGAGTTTAATGGATAAGGTCCCCTGCTTTTGATCTTGTGATTTATGATTTTTCAACGTTATGGATATTATGGATATTGAGAAGTTGAAAATTGGGCTGACTTTATGCATGTCTTTCATCAGATCAAGGGATGTACTAAAGGCAACTCTGAAAACAAAGATATGGCACTTTTTACAGCAACTTAGATTAAAAGGTTATGTTTGCTAAAGTTTGTTACAAAGTATTACATATCTTACTAAAAATTTAAAAAACACAGTTAACTTCAAACTCTTACTTGCTTATTTCCAGTGGTGAAAGGTTCTAACTTACTGTCTTGCAATGTGAAGAGTGTAATCTTTCATTTCACAGTAAATGAGATTCGATTTCCAGACAAAATTCTAGTATAGTTTTGAAGTTCTCTAAACCATGTTACAACACTTTTTTTCCACAGCATTCATACATATGCTTCTTAAACTTTGAGATAGGGTTATTCTGAGGAATAGAGTCTATGCCTCACACAAAAAAGTATTAAGATAGTCCTTCAGAACACATGGCTTTCTGGAAGCAGTGTTGTTTCTACACTGGACATTAAATAAAGCAATGACAGTAACAAAAGGGAAATATCTGTGCACACAGAGATTGGTTTAGCAAGGTAGGGACCAGTGGCTCAGGCTGAGGTACGAGGATCACACACATGTTCGAGCCTAATCTGGGCAACTTAGTGATTTAGACCATCTTCAAAATTAGAACAAAATGAAACAAATGAGAAGAACTAGGAATGTAGGTCAGTGCGCAGGCGCTGAACTCAAGCCCTGAGTTCATTCTTCAGTAGAACAAAAATAAGCAAACAGACAAGCAAAATGTTGTTTTATTGGAATACTATTTACCAGTATTTGCTGCTCAGCATCTTTGTATATTTCTAGGTTAAATTAATAACAATAATGATCCACATAGTTGACATTTTTATTGATTTTTGAGGTTTCAGTTCTGTCAATTAGATTGAATTTTCTACAGTTTTAAAGAAATCTGTGTATCAACTTCAGATGATTTGTGTTTGTGTTGATGGTGGGTGAGGATTCCACCTTACCTTTTAGGTTTTAATTTCTTTTCTACAAAAACCTCCCTTTGAACTATTGCACATTAATTGGATACAATTCTAACATTAAAATCAAGTATACTACTTTTGAAATGGTTTGATATGATAAATTTTATGCAAAAAATTTAAATTATTTTACTGGAAAATAATAATTGTATACATTTGTGGGATGCAAGGTGATTTGCTGATATAAATCTATAATGTGGAATGGTTAAAATCAAGCTAATTAATATATCTATCACTTGTCATTTTTTATGCTAAGACATTTGAAATTTTCTCTATCAATAATTTTGAAATACACAGTTTCCAATGTCTATCTTTAAACTCATTGTTTCTTTTTAAAATTATGTCGAGTACTGAAGCTTTCTAGTAAACGTTTTAGTTTAGTGATTATATTCCATATATATAGGATTTTAGGTTTTTAATTGTTTTTGTTTGTCAAATTTCTCAATTTGTTCACAAATTTTTTTCCCACGCTTTAATTTTTTATCCTTTTTTTTTTTTAAAAGATTCCTGAATCTTCCTTGTCTTTAGGAGGATTATTCAGAATTCTTGGTTAGATTTTTCATAGATCTTCATTTTTCTGTTTACATTATTTGAGCATTATTTGTTTCTTTTGATGGTTTCGTATTTTCCTGACTTTTTGGAATTCTGTGTCTGTAAGTTGGTATATACACATGTGAGGAAATGGCTGCCTCTTCTGGCCTTTGGAGGTGTTCTTTGATGGTGACAAACTATTACTCTTTAATCTACCCTGGGGTTCTGGATGGTTTAGCTAGTAGAATTCTTAGATATGCAGATCTTGGTTTCAGACTCTCTAGTTGGGATGGATCACTTCCTGGGCTCTGAGGTCAGATGACATTTCTGGTTGTGCTCTGTGGTTCAGAATAACTTTGGGCTGAACTTGCCTTTCAAGTGGATTCTGGGACTATCTGAAAGGTAGGGTGGCAAGATATCTACTTTCCCTGGGCTATGCTATTGTTTCAAGAGTGGAGCAGGTCAAGGCTGTGTCATGGGCTCCAAGGCTGTGCGAAGTCTCTGAGGCTGCTGCTCTACCACACAGAGTGGGCAGGGTCACACAATGTACTCTCCGTATGTATGCATGTAATAAGGCTTGTCTTCCAGAAAGAGTAGGCTTAAGAAAATCGTGGCTTGCTGGAGTCACTGCTCAGCAGCTAGGGTTGGGTGGGGCTCCGAGGTCTTTTTATGGGTAATCGTTGACCTGAAGTTACCACCTGGCCAGGGGAAGACTTAGCCAGTCCTTGCCTATTTTTAATTAGGTTAATTATATAATCTGTTCTCTATAGCAAGAGAACATTTACTCTTTTATTCTATATAAATATATGTCGGCTTTGGGATGAAAAAGTCACTGATATGTCAGGCTCTTCTGGGCAAGTGATTGGCCTTTGTATATTTCTGCTTGCCCAACTGCTGGAGTAACACAGAAAACAAAGCAAACAAAAAACTCCCAAGAGAATGTGGCTCCTTGTGGAAATTTTCTGAGGCAGATCTGTGATCCAGCATATCAAATGAATCAACATTCTCATACCATTTGGGGACAGATTCATTGTGCTTATTTGTTTAATAAGGGCCTTTATTCCCTTCATATTTAAAAGGATAAAGGCATTAACAACTGGCGCCTTCAGCAACATTCCTGATTAAAGGTAGGTTGGTCATTTAAAAAGATGGACTGGGAGAAGGAACAAAATATTACTTACACTCCAACACATACACAGTACACAAACACATCTACATACACACAGACTTCAACACATTGTTACAGAAATAATAGTGGTGCTCACAATACACAGGGAATATTAACATTAAAAAAATGGGGAAAGGCACATTTCCATTCAACTTTTTTTGAAAAACTCCTTCTTACTTTGAATGCCTTTGCCCGTCTTTTTGCCACGTTCTGAGGCAGTTCTGGAAGTCCTCTTCTGTGTCTTTATGAAGTGTGACAAAAAAAAGTGATTGCTGCTGCCCCGTGCCATCCAATGGAAAGGCAGCCTCATGAAAATTTTGCTGGATGCTCTTATCCACTTTGTCTACTAGATGTGGCACTGTGTGACATCTGGCTGTCCCCCAAAGTCAAAATGACCCTGAAAGGTAAACATTTCAAATTGACTCAGGATGTTGAGGCAGCTACACCAGCACTCACGAAAGAATATTTTCAGAATTGCATCAGAAAGTAGCCATAGCGATGGGGTAAGTATCTGTGAAACAGGCTGTGTGAACTGATGGCAGTGTGCGGTTTACTGCAATGATTGTTCAAAAATGGAAACTTTTGCCATATGCCTTAATCACAGCTCATGCAGTTTCTTACATCAAACTTCACAGCGCAATTCCTCCACAAGAAATATATGTTCTATGCGCTTCTACGTGTCAACAGATGTGCCGACATAATCATGTAAGTGTGCATGTTCCTACAATACACTCATTCTTAAACAGGTTAGCGTGCTTTATATAACAGCATTATGTAAGGTATTCACTCATTTCTAGGCATTCATGTTGCATTGCGGTTTTCAAGATGTGTGCAGCGACAGTTCTCACACACTTGTCACCATCAGCCTCACCCTCAACACAGTCATCAGCTAATGTACCCAGCTAAAGTGCTGCTCCCGTCCCCCTCCGCGACACTGCGGTATACACAGTTTTCAATTTCCATGTCCTTTTCTGAAATTGTCCTTTGCCTTGAAGCAGCTAAAGCTTCTTCATGCATTTCATGTAGGTAATTTTCTATTTTGCAAGCGGAAATCTTACTTGATCTCAGCTAATCTAAAGGATGCTTTTAGTTAGGTAAGAAAGAAAAAAAATAGTATAACTAAATGAGCCTCCTCCTTTTTTCATTCATGGAGTTAATCCATGTTCCTAGAGAAGTTTGAAAAGCTCCAGAGAGGAGAATGAGGAAACACAAAAGAGTGAATTTATTGCATTGTGTACAAGGAAGAAGAATGATTCTTTAGAAAAATGCTTTTGTTTTTGTACAGATTAGTGTTTGATACCTTCGAATGAAGGTATGTGACATGTATGTTAGTTATGAAGCATAATAACCACTACCCATTGAAATTTAAGCTCTGTGCCGTAACCAGCACTAATTCTTTCCTTTTCCCATGCCATCTCTTCCCTTAACTCCCTTGATACAAGAGCTCGAGAACACTGTACCTCTGCTCACCCACCTGCTCTTGTGTCCTTGTGTCTAATATTCTATCTATGACCTTTGTAAACTCGCAAATTAGACACCATTGTCATCTCGTAACATTCATTATGATAATTATGTAGGATAATATTTGGTTAGATGAGTATACACTTTATTTTATTTGGTTGCTTTACCCCCACCCCCAATTGTTTCTTCCTATCTGATCATTTTCTTTATTTATTTAGGAGTTCTTGAGTGAAAGTTAGGGTATGTAGTTTTAGGTTTGGTTGTTTATTTCTCAGTCCTATGAAAAAAAATGGTCTCATTGTTTCCTGTTGTTGAGAAGTTTCCTGCCTGATCTGTATGGTCTTTCTCCCCCCCCCACCCATTTTTATTAGTATGTATATATGTGATATAAAAATGATAATATTGAGCTTGAGTATTTTGTGCACATGTTAAGTTAACATTACAGTCCTTTCCCTATGTCCTTTTTGGCCCTCCCACTCCCTCCCTCATCCCCTCTGACTACCACTAGCGCACCATTTGGTGCGATAAAATGCCTGTATTCTGGGTTTCTCCTGTTAGAGAAACCTTGCAATACTTAACCTTGTGAAAGTGAGTCATCATGGTCTCAAGTTGCTTCCATTTGCCTACAAAAGCCTCAAATTTCTTGGAGTAAACCTAACTAAGGAAGTGAAGGATCTCAAAAAAAAAACCCTATAACCCTATTATGCTGAAAAAAGAAGTTGAAGACAACATTAGAAAATGGAACAACATCCCCTGTTCCAGGATAGGCAAAATCAATAAAGTCAAAATGGCATCACTGCCAGAACTGATATACAGATTCAATGCAAGTCCTATCAAAATACCAGCAACTTTTCCCACAGAGCTTGAAAACACAATCCTTAGACTCATATGAAATCAAAAGCAACCCAGGGTGGCCAAAGCAATATTAAATAACAAGATAAAAGTAGATGGCGCTAGGATTTCAGACATCAGGTTATGTTACAAAGCATGATAAAAATAATATGGTAGTGGCACAAAACCAGGCAGGTTGACCTTTCTTTTTTTCTCTTGCCGTTTTAACATTTTCAGTTTATTTTTGATGTTTTTTATTATCTGTGTCCAGATAGAGATTGTTTTATCTTGCTTGGAATAAATTTAAGTTTTGTGTTGATTGCTAGTTATTACTTCTTCAAATATTGTCTGTCATCTACTTCTTTCTTCTTTTTCGTTATCTGATTAGTTGGTCAGAAGGCCTTCTCATTCTTTTTCCCATATAAACATCTCATTTCTATTTTATTGCCTTTTTGCATTGTGTACTTGGTCAGTTCTCTTTGTGTAGTTTTTTTATTTTTATTTATTTATTTATTTTTTACTCTTCATGATAAATCTGATTTTTAACCCAGCCTTGATTATTTTCTCCTAAAGCTTTTTTTTTTTTTTTAAATTTTATAGGCAATTCCCAATATTCCTGGTCATCTTCAATTGTTGTCCTGTTTCTTTTTTTTCTGTGATTACAATTTTTACTTATCTATTGTGTTCATAATTGTGTTCTGGCATATCATTGATAATTTCAGAATTCTGAATCTTAAGAGACCTATATCCTTTGTTGTTTGAGTCTCATTCAGTATGGCTCTTTTCTGTGTCTTTTTTTTTTTTTTTAATCTTTGAGTTTAGTGAGTTTGATTTTGATTCCTGGGGGTTGTAAAGGGCTAAATTCTAGGTGATTTCCTCTGGAAAATATTTAGTGACTTCTGCTGTGAGATTTGGGTGTGCATTGACCTCCTTTGATGGTCTTTAGCATTACTGTTAGAATATAAGATAGTACTTGCATTTTCCTCTCATCCCAGCATATGGCCTCTAGGTTTTGGTCTTGCTGAAACATTTGTTGATAGAGAAAAGCCTGCCTTTAAATTTACCTACTTCCAGATCGGCTTTCTGCATTGGTGGAGGCTGAGGGGGGCTTTGGAGATTTCCATTTTTTCTTCGGTGCTTAGCAATGCATTTTAAATGACGTTTTACTTGGGGTATAATCGTTTTAGTGTAACAGTTCTTCGGATTATATAGTCTGTGAGACTCTTGCCAAAAATGGATTTGCAAACTCGGGTTTTAATTGATAATCTGCCTACTCTGCTGATACTGAAAATCTCCCAGTAGGATCTCTGCTTATGAAAAGACTTTGATAAATATTTCAGAGGATCCAACCACAGGAGCTTAGAGACTGATGCAGAAAGTAGGCCAGGCACACTTAAGAATATGTAGCCAAGAATAATACAGACATTACTGCTGAAAACTGAAAATTGGTTAATGCTTGCATAAAGGCGGTGCGGATGGCTAATCTGTAATAGGAATTGTCTTATGTTTTTTTGTCAAGGCTTAGCCTTATTTTAACTTTGCCAATGAAGACTTCTCTCACGGCCTTCAGGAACTGAATTTCCCCTACTCTAAACTCATGCACTTTGTGTCTGTCTTATGTTTCAAAGTCTAATTAGTGAAGTTCAAGATGAATATCACATGTGTGGCCACATAACCCCAGAACTTGGTGTCGTATCTGACAATTTATGGATGCTCCAGCCACGTACATTGAATGAGTTAATTCTCTGTTGCCTTGTAACCATTTTGTATACATCATTGTGTTTATATTATAAATTCCCAGACTTGTTCTAATTTGTCTTTGCATTCTCTGGACATTTAGCATGGAGTCTTGAATACGGTAAGAATTAAAAATTGCAAGTATGCAAATTAATTCAATATTAAATAGATATGTTTCTGAATGTTGTATAATAGTTTTAAGTCCTAATTTTTTAAAATTAAAGGTATTAGTGTCAATAAGTAATACCAAAGTGGACATTTTCACAGGTACTTATGATCATCTCATCCAATATTTCCTAGACCATATGAAGTCATATTTGTATGTTACGGCCTTTGTATCACAAATAATTATTTTCTAAAATACAAATTTAAGTAGAATTTTTGAATTCTACATTTCCTGTTTGCTATTAAGTGGATTGTGTCCCCTCCAATTTATATATGAAGACTTAATCACTAGTGTGATTGTATTTAGAGATAGCTTTAGAAAGATTTTATTAAAATTAAATGAAATCCTAAGACTAGGCCCCGATTCCATGAAATTATTGCCTTTGTGAGAAGTAACAACAGAGTTTCTGGCCTGACTGCCTTCCTGCCCCTCTCTGGATCATGTAAAGGCACAGACACGAGGAAACCTCCAGGAAGAAGGCCCTTACCAGAGCTCAGCCACGCTGGAAGCTTTCTTGCACATCCAGCCTCCAGAGCCATGAAAAAAAAAAAAAAATACCTTTCTGTTGTTTAAGCCACCTAGTCCAAAGTATGTTTTTGCAGCAACCTGAACTGAGATGCTTTGGTAAAGTAAAATGCAATGAAATTTTATATCTCATTTTTATGTTTCTAAAGGATAGGGGGCCAACAGAAGAGAATAAAGTGGAATAATGTGACATGTCAGTTGAGGTGAGTTATGAACTTAATTGGCTTGGGAGCTGCTTGGGGCGATAGTAAGGCACAGTTCTCATTGTGGCTATAGGTGTCATAGAAGCCTGATTTTGGGTATCGTATGTCAGCGGACTCTAGCTTCTGGGCCACAGATTGGTACCAGTCTGTAGCCTTGGAAGGAGTGGGTCACTAGGGGTATGTGAGAAGCAGCAGGTGGTGAGTGGTGAGCGAAGCTGTGCTTCCTATCAGCGCGCTCCTTACAGGCTCTGATGCCCCACTGGTCCCAAAGGGGGCAGAGCTTTGCTTCCTGCTCTCTTTTGCTGTAGCTGTCATTTCAAAGCTATAATCCAGTGACCTACTGCATGATTAGTACCCTCACCCACATACTTGGGATCTTCAACTAAACCAATCCCTTGTGTCAAAAAGGCTGGGGACCTCTGATGTATACAGTCACTTTCCCCTCTAGCACTATCCCTTGCTCTGCCCTCCAGCCAACATAAATCGAGCAGTTCTGCTACATACTTCTCTGTGATGTGATTTTTCATCTTGAAGGCTGCCAGCCATGGACTGAGTCCTCTGAATTCATAAGTCAAGTAAGCTTTTCCCTTTTAAACTTTGAGTGTCAAATATTTTGCCAAGCAATGGGAAAGCTGACCAGTAAATTGGTTCTAGGACAGGAACCTTGGCTGTGACTGTACCTGAATGTGTGGTAGAAAAGCCTTTGGAACTGTTTTGGTGAAGGAGTTTAGAAATATTTAGAGATGTGAGTTAAAGTATCCCTAGGATATTATAAACCGAGCCTCTTGGGGAGATTTTGGTCAGAGCTCAGAAGACTAGAATATTGATAGGAATGCATACAATGAAGTTCAGGCACAGGAGATTTCAGTTGGGAATGAGGATGCCCTTGGCAATTGGATTAGAGGCAATGTGCCTTACACTTGGGCAAAAGGTAATCTACCTTTTGCTCATGTCCTAGAATTGCAGAAGAGTGAGATTGAGGGTGATGGACTAATTAGCTGGTGGAGGAAATCTCAAGGCAGCTCAATATTTATGCTGTGGAAAGGGCGTTACTGGCTGCTTTTGGGCAGATTTAGACTGAGAATTAGCAAAAAGCAGAGCAGAAATATTTGTAAAGCCTCAGTTTTGGTCTGAAAGTGTAAGTTGGGGCAAAAGGAGGCGTGTTTGCCGAAGAAATTAGTGCCATTAAAAAGATATCAAGCACTTTGAGCTGGAACAAGAAGAAAGATGGCTTATTGATATCTTTGGAAACAACAGGACCCCACATTTTGCTGCCTCAAGGGTGCAGAAATGTAAACCAAAGAGAACTCATGGGTCCCCCTGCTCAAGAAGGCTGATATATGAAAATTATCCCCTTTAATTCATTTTACCATGCTTAGCCATCCAGGTGCTAAGAGGCTGCTGCAGCCATGGTCCAAGAGAACTTGACTGCTGCTTGTGCTGGTAGTGGACTTTGTTGTCATCCATGTGATACTGGCTGTGTAGGCATGTATCATGCAAGAGTCATGGGGACATGCAGCTTCCACCCAGATGTCAGAAGAAAGCTGGGGAGGCCAAAAAGTGTGCTTTTGAGAAGCTGGTACATGAACTGTGGGAAAGAAGCCCACGGTGCAGTGGAGACCCCAGGAAGTTGGAGATGGTAGAATTGTAGATTTATTTGAGGAAAGCTGAAGGATGTAGGTACAGCCAGTCCAACAAGAGGTGGTAAGCCCTGCAACTGGCCAGGCCATAGGAATGGGGCTTTTCAAGCCCTTTGGAATTCACATCTCACTACCTTGTGATCTGGAGCTATATTTATTACTTAATGTTTGCCCTTCTGGGTTTTGGTCTTGCTCTGGTCCTATTCTTTTCTGTCCCCCATCCCTTCCATTTGAAATGGGAATGTACCATTGTATATTAGAAATATATAATTTGCTTCATTATTTTTCAGGGATTTATAGCTAAAAGTTTGTCAAGGGTCTCAGAGGAGTCTTTGGACTCAAAGTTTAGAGCAATGCTGAAACTGTTAGGATTTTGGAGAGGCCATTAGTACATTTTCAGTTCCACATTGTATACTTATATCATGTTAGACAGAATTTAAGCTTGTGCTTATTTGGATATTGAGTATTATATAAGGAGATGTGTTGGACTGTCAAATCAGCGAGAGGTAAAAATTTGAGGTAAGCTGTGTTGTCAGCTTCATTGAAAGTTGGTTAGGGCATTAGTAAAGTTGGTGTGTCTGGATGAGTCACGGAGACCTTAATTTTTGTAATCTGTGTCTCTGGCCCTTTCCTCTTTGGCACTGTTCTATTGTTCTGCTTCCCGGTAGCCATGAAGTGAGCAATTTTGTTCCACTGTGTTCTTCTCCCATGATGTTTCTGCATTGGAGCCTGCTGACCAGGGACCAATCTCCCAACATTGAGATCCAAGTTAAACTCTTCCTCCTTTTAAGTTGTTGGTGTTGGGTATCGTGTCCTAGCCAGGGGAAAGCTGACTAAAATGTGTGGAATACTCCCTTAAGAGTTCCTAATTGAATTAAAAATTAAAAGAGGCTAATTAAGTATTTTATAGAAGGGGACATTTTAGGTTACAAAAATAGTAGAACTAAAGTTGTAGCTATTCATTTAATTGCTCAAGAAATATGGATTTCCTTCCAATGACAGGCATGGTGTTGAATAGGTTCAAAACTTGAGGTGGAACAAGCTGTAGAACACAGTCCTTCAGTAAATTCTAGAAGCTCTGATTCTTTTTCCGCTGTGGGAAATCCATTTTCCTTCCTGCATATATACATAGGCCATTCACTAGTCTACTGGATTATTTTGGGTTAAGGTTGGTAAAAGGGGAAAGAAAGCATTCAACAAATTGTTTTTCTTATTTTGTTACATTTTAAATCTCTTGTTTGGAATTACACGTTTGAAATTTTCACTCATCCTATAATTTTTTAACGTATCCTTTTGTTTCATGCTCATTGCTGCTGTTTGGTATGAGTAAGAACCTGTCTTGAGCTTGGACATCTGGATGGATTTCATGTGGGACTGTGTCTAGAAATGATAAAATACTTTCTTTGAACTGAAGTATAAAGCTTTTACTGACAACTGCAGGCTACCTCAGCTATGTTAAATTGAAAAATAACATCAGATTACTTGTGAGCTCTTTTGAGGAGCCTCGCAGAGACGGCCCTTCTGCGGGTGTGTGGCTCAGGGCTGGACGAACTGTGTTGATGCGCTCCCCCAGCTGTTGGCGCAGTGTTGCTGCTGTGCCATCTCCAGTCGTCGCTTGGGTCATCTCATCACAAAGGAAGGAATGGAGCTCGATCATGAAGTCTGCAATGTCCTGTACTACTCCAGTCTTTCAGTCCGGAGGAAAAATAAAGAACTGGTGACTTCTTGTAGACTTCAATAGGGTGAAGTAGTTTTTACTTCTATCTAGAAGAAGAAGGGATCATATTGTCTCATATTTAGTATCTAGGTCTGAATTCAAAACAGAGACGCTTGTAACTGATTCAAGACTGGCATTCTTTTGCAGACGATTTGCCATATATTACAGAAAGACTTCCATAACCATCTCTGTCCTTCAAAATATAAAGGACACCATGAGGAAGGCCAGAGAGGTCTGACTCCTTCATCTCCGGTTCTAGATAAAAGAAACAGACGCCAATCTCTATTTTCTTTCTATGTGTTTCTTTATGGGTAAAACATGTCTCTTGCTACTCCAGATGACTCTCAGAACTAGTATATTCAGTCAAGTTGCAAGATGCAAAATTAATACAAACGAATCAACAACATTCTTCTACCCTAACAGTGAACTTAGGAAGACCTGATAACCATCCCATTCTCAATAGCCACCCCCTCCAAATTAACCAAGGTAGTGAAGGAGCTCTACAATGAAAACTACATTTTGCTGAAAAAAGATATTGAAGAGACCATTAGAAAATAAAAAGACAGAATTAATATTGTCAAAATGGCTATACTGCCAAAACTGTTATATTCAATGCAACTCCTATTAAAATAGCAACATTTTTTCACAGAACTAGAAAAGCGATCCTAAGATTCATATAGAGCCAAAAGAGACCCAGAATAGCCAAAACAATTCTGAATAACAAGACAAAAGCAAGTGGCATTATGATTCCAGATATCAAGTTATAGTACAAAGCAACAGTAATAAAAACTATATGGTAATGGCACAAAAACAGGTCAAACAGTGGAACAAAACCGAGGATGCAGGGACAATATCAGCTATGCTCACTTGTTTGATCTTTGATAAATGGGCCAAATACACACCCCAGAAAAAGGACAGCCTCTTTAATAAATGCTATTGGGAGAACTGGCTATCCACATGTAGGCACCTATCACTATGTATTAAAATCAAATCGAAGACCTAGATATTAAAATAAACACTAAGCCTCCTGAAAGACAAAAGAGGTAACTATCTTTAAGATACAGATGTGGACAGTGACTTTTTCAAAAGGGCACCTGATGCAAAAAAATAAAATAACTTTCAGAATGAACAAATAGAAGGACACCAAATTAGAAAGCTTCTGCACAACAAAGGAAACGATCATCAGAGTGAATTAACAGAATAGGAAAACGTATTTTACCACCTCACACAGGAGACTAACAACTGGAATATACAAAGTACTGAAGAAAGCTAGATCCCTCAACATCAAAGACACAATTAAAAAATGGGCAAGTGAGGTGAATAGAGAGTTCACAGATGCACAAGTACCAATGGCCACAAATACATGAAAAAAATGTTACAACATCCTTAGCCATTAGAGAAATTTTAAAAAAGTAAAACAACATCGAATACTGTCTTACCTCAGTGAGAATGGCTTCTTTAAGAACTCAAAAAAAAAAAAAAAATTGCTGGTGAGGTTGCTATGGAAAAGGAACACTTTTACACTGTTCTTGGGACTGTAAAGTGGTCCGACTCCTCTGGAAAGCAGTATGAAGATTCCTTAAAAAACTCAAAATAGATATCCCATTTGACCCAGAGAAACTTCTAGATACTTTTCTAAAAGAGTTAAAAGCACTATGTAACACACACACACACACACACACACACACGTTTATATCGGTAACACTAATAATAGTTATATCATGGAAGTTGCTGAATTATCCATCAGCAATGAATAAAAAGAAGTGGAATATACACACCGTGAAATACTTCTCTTCCATAAAGACAGATAGGTTGGAGTCATCAGTAGGTAATGGGTACAGCTTGAGACCATTATGCTGAGTGAAGTTAATCAGACTCAAGGCAAAATATCACATGCTTTCTGTAATGTGAGAAACCCGGAGTATAAATAAATAATCGAGTCAAATCAGCAAGATGTTGGGATTTAGAGGGGAGAAGGGAATGGATGGGAGGCTGAAGAGCAGGGAGGGGAAGGGAATGTGAAGTTGATGTGATACACACACACACATATATGTGTTACACAATTTAGTGTAAACATGTATCATACATAGTAAAAATGGGAAAAAAAATGCAACTAAGAAGTGTGCATGCTAAGTGCTAAGGTAATCTTGCTTCTACAAATTTTGATGAGCTATCTTTGACAAAGGTGAGCATAAAGCTTCTTCAAATACACTATTTTGGAAGAATACTGATCTTGATAATAGTTCAAATTCTGTTGGATGTTAGGGAAGAAATTTCCTGGCTAAGCCAAGGAAAGCTGTGTCCAGGCAGACAAAAAGCTTCCATGGAAGTGATTGTTACTTTGCAATAGTCTGGTTGGCTTTTGCCAGAGACCTCAGGAAGCTTGGAGCGAAAGACTGACCCTGCAACGAAGAGGTTATATTGCTTTTTATAACTATAAAGAGAAACTTTATTGCACAAGAATTTTGAAATATAGAAAAGGAGAAAACTAGTAAAATCACACAAAATTCCTAAGAATTGTTAACTTTGATTTTTTGAGTTTTTGTTCTGAATATAGTTGTGACTAAAATACTCCTTTTGCATTTATCCTGTTCTCTTTTCGGAAACACCAGTTAGGTGCCCCTTTTCTCTCTTTTTGCTTTTTGTTACATATTTTGAATACTCTCTTCACTGTTTCGTTAGCATTGTGTGTAGTGTGCTTTTGCTTCCAGTTCAGTTTAAATCTCTGCATTAATATTATTTGTCTCAGCTTTCTTCCTTAGCTTCTCAGCCTCCTTTTCACCCATTTTGTTATCTCTTAATGTTAGATAAATTTTTCAATGTGTCATTTCTCTTTCTTTGAAAATTCAAAGCTCTTGCTAGCCTCACATGAAGATCTTGTTTTAGCAAATGCTTTCCACCTGCTTTTTCCACGTTCGCTTCTTGTATTTGTTTCAGCAATTTGTTAGATTCCATGCAGATTAAAAAAATTCTTTGCTCGTAAGTAAATTTTTATTTGCTCAAGTTTTATCTCATTTGAGACAATCATTTCTAGATTACCTGCCATGTTTCTTCTACTGGCTGGGACAAGTCTGGCTGGCTCTCTGTCCCGGTTGCAGTTGTTTATTGTGCTTATCTGGGGGAAATGATTCATGTGTTGTGCAAACATGCCACCACTCTACAGCAGAGGTCACCATTTTCCAGCATCCTATGCCAGAATTCTTGGTTTTTCAGCCTTGTGTCATTGTTTCTCATGGTGTGTCCAGCTCTAAAACAAAACAGTTGTCTGATTATTTATGCAGCTCCCTCCAGCAGTTTCTCTGCTGCCTGTTTCTCTCACATTTTCACATTTGTTAGGTTATCAGGGCACACCTCACTTTCAGTATCAACTTGTGCAAGGGTTCCACTGACATTCCCTAAAGCCGCCTAATAAGCAGGCGCCAAGTGACGAAGGAGTGGCCCTGGAAAATTTAGCTCTCGCTGATTTTTTTTTTCCAACTGTTTGCATATCGTAAGCATCTCCTAGTCTTAGGTATCCTTCATGATGCTTCAGTTGTCCTTAGGACAGAAGTGACATTACAAGTTGCCCAGGAAGAAAAAGAAAGTGCGCTGTGTGTGGAGACAGCAAACTCCTATAGCGGGCAGCCGACCGGAAAAGCACAGCACACACTAACAAGACTTTCAGTGCGTTCTGCCGCCGCTGTGGTCGTTGTTAGCCTGTTCATCACAGAGAGCCACGTGGTGAGCACGGTTCGCACGGGAGACATTTTCATTTATGGTTTGGTCGTTTTGTGCCTGCTACTTGGTCTGCTTCCTGTAACTTCCTCTCTTTTGCTTCCATACAAGAAAATGTATCAATATAAGTGCAAAAGAAGTTAACGGATCTTTCATGTCACACTTCAAACTGTAGTGTTCAAAAATGCTTAATTGTATAAAACCTTGCTTGAACTTTTATTAATAAGATCTCTCACTCCTGATAGCAGCATACGAATGTGTTTCCTGACTGGTAGCTAACGTGATGGGACGTTGTTGTGTGATGGGTGAAGGTCAGACTCATCCGCGTTCAGTCACACAGGAGCGCCCCTCGTGTCTGTCCTGCTGCTTACATACCGTGTTTGCTGGCACAGCACTGTGCAGTTCATCCCCTTTCCAGCCTGCATGGTTGTTTTATTGCCCTGCTTCCTCTATGAAATAACCCGTCTTCTTATTTCTTCTCTCCTCTCCTTTAAAATGGCATTTATGATCTTTAAAGACTTGGTTCTACATATGAGACAGAGCCTTTGCCTGTGCCTGTGGCTTAACTGTCAAATTCTCCAAGAAGTCTTCCTTTTTGTCCCAGTCTGCTCCTCAGAACCTCTTCCAAGGTGCTAAAGCATCTCATGTATTGCTTTATCTTTATTACATAGTAAATCTAGTGTATATTTTCATGTTTATCACATGACTGCACTGGGATCGCCTGTGGGCAAATACTATGCCTTGCTCTTTCATGAGTCTCCAGAGTGCAAACACAGTGCCTGACACACTAAATGTACATGTGCTGATTGTTGAATAAAGGGAAAAAATAATGAATGAATGAATAAATAAATGAATGGGAATATAGGTAGACAAATATAGTGAAAAATTCAAATTATAAGACAGTGACACATAGGTAAGCTTTATTTTACGCATTGGGCTAAGGACAGGTTTGGCTGACTTTCTTATCCTGCACTCCCAGGAAGGCAGACAATAGTTCTTCTTCAAGCCTCGGTTCTCTGGCTTTCCAGCCGAGGGTGCTGCTGATTTGATTATCTTCAAATTCTCCTACTATGCTTTTTCTTTTTCATTTAATTCCAAATGCTTAACACATAACTATTAAATTGTTAATAGGCAGGAATAAGTATGCCATTAATTTGAAAATTTTATTCAGAGGATGGACTTGCTGTAAGATTTCAGAGGTGGCTGCACAATAATTAATGAATTTAATTTCCAGTGCTAAATACATCATAATTTGAGGCTGAGTTTATGTGCTAATTGCAATTAGGCCCAGAAGAGAGTATGTTTTCTTGGCCTGCCATCATCTCTTTCCATCTGGTTTTCTTTTTAAAAGCATGTTTCCTAAAATGAACCTTCTAGGAGGTTGAGTTGGTGAGAACACAGGGCCCACTGGGCCAGTGCCTGTCGGTTTGGGTTTGCCTAGGATTATGGTGGGATGCTGGTGCTGAGGCACAGGGACATGTGTTGGCAGTCCTGCAAACACAGACATCTGCAGCTCTTGATCTGTTTATGTGATTTTGCCCTGCTTTCCTCATCTGATAGAACAAGAATTATTAATACATAAGTCATGGCTAAATGAGGGATTTGGAAAGATCTAGTACATAATAGACGCAAAGTGCTTGGTGCTCTTATAATCTTTACCGTAACAGAGATAAGAATCTCTATACCTTGTCGTGGGCTAAGTGTGAAGCACATCGAGATTCTGGCTTCCTCTTCTAGCTCCCTCCTAACTTGTGTCTTGGCTTGAAGGCTCTGACTCTGAACACTTACATCCTTACTTACTACCCTTTCTATTCAACACCCAGCTCTCTGGTTGTGAAATGAGAAGGTCAATGCTAAACAACAATCCACTAGGGGGACCCTTCTGGCCTCCCTCAGGCTCTGACTTCTCTTGCTGACCTCTCTGTGTCTTTCTGATTCCTTGGCCTTCTGTGAAACCGCAGAACAAAAGCAGGCAGTATAAACTCTCTGCTGGTCTCTCATTCTGTTTGTTTATTCTACTGTGTAGAAAAGCACTGGATGCTGCCAGCTGGGACATGGGGGAGATGAGGCAGGGCAGGAGCTCTGCCAGGCAGGGTGCCCAGTCATTATACACCGCATCCCCTGAGCAGCCTCTGTACACCCTGAACCCAAGTTAGCAGGCAGTCCTTAACCTTCCCAACTAATTGAAAGGCAGCTGAGGGGATGAGAAGTTCACATTAACCCATCATTAAAGGCTCCTGGGATTGTATGGAGGGAGCCATTGTCTCAGTTCAGGACACCCATGCTTACATTTAATTAATTTAATGTTTCTTATCAGGCTGAAATCAGGAGTCTTTTTGTGTCTGCTTTCACAGAGGCCATTTTTGGTTTGCTATGTAATGAATTTTGCAAATAAGTAGATGGAGATCTTTTTAATACTGGTCCACAGGAAGGGCTCAGACTACAAAAAGTGCTATTTAACCAGATGCCTCCATTGGCCAGCGTCCTTTCTCTTACATTTTAAGAGAAAGTATCAAATGGGACTATCATAGCTAAATACTAAATCCCAAAGGAGGAACACCTATGTTGCTAGACTGTGACCTAGAATTACTACTAAGCCTCTATTTCTATTTATAGTAATTTTTAATGTTCTGAATAACAGTATTGAGGCTGTCAGTGACCCTGATTAATTAAAGGGAAATTGAATTATATTTCACTGGCTGAATCAGGATCAGCATTAGCAGAACAGTTTAACTATGGGCTATGAATTCTGTGAAACTTGTAATATTCTCCCTGTTCATCTCCTGCATGTCTAATGTCCTTTACTGAACTGAAGAACATTTGCTCCTTCTCAGAATACAAATCCACTGTGAAAGACATGCCTTCTCCTGTTTCCCTGAGGGTGCGGGGTGGGGAGAGAGGAAGAGTGGTCTACAGAAGGCGTGGATAGCCAGAAGAGAACGTGGTGCCACCGTAGAGGGATAATAGAAGGCACCTGCAGAAAGCAGGCTCAGTCTTGGTTCCCATTTTTTTTATTTCTCTCTTCAAAAATATTTTTTCCAATTTGATTTCCTCATCAATCACTAGAATTGTAAAATGATATAATAATTATGTACATTATGGAGTATGTGTGATGTTTAAATGTTTGTATATATTGTGAGATGAGTAAATCAAGCCAATCACCATGTATATCAATTCATTTTTTGTGTATCGTGAGATATATTAATTTTAAAGAGTTTTAAAATATACATTATCATTAACTCTAGTCATCTTGCTGTGATACAGATACACCAGATTATTCCTCTCATCTAATTAGAGGGATATATCTGTTGACCAATATATCTTCACACGTTCACATTTTTAGATTCCAGTTGAGATCGTGTGGTATGTGTCTTTCTGTACCTTGATTATATAACTTAGCTTAATATACTTCAGGTTCATCTGTGTGGCAAATGACAGAACTTCGACTCCTTAAAGGTCGAACAGTGTTTCATTGTGTGTGCCATGTTTTCTTTATCCATTCATCCATTGATGGACATGTAGAGTCATGCCTTATATTGGCTATTGTGAATAGTGCTGTACAGATCATGACAGTGTGGATATACTGATTTTAGTGGCATTGCTGAATCCCAGGCGATTCTGTTTGTAGGTTTTCTGTGGAACCTGATTCCTCTTCTCACCCCTCTCAGCTTTTCCTTTGTGTGTCTGTTGGTTCTCATTCCACTTGCTAGAATCTACCAGATGATAGTGTGAGTAGATATAATTTCAGAAGCGGTAGATTTAGAAATAGAGCTATGGTTTTGTGAGTAGTGTATATAGGATAAGAACTAAAACCTCAAATGGTTCAGGAGCAACATCAGATATTAAACACCTTGAATAACTTAGGAAGATGGTCAGGCTAATAGCCATCAAGTCAGATTCTCTTAAGCCCCATAACTGGACAATAGGAATTGTGGGATTAACAACTGTGCTGTTTATGGACCTAATGCCGTGGCTACAGATCCTGTGCAGCACACTTGTGCACGCCACAGGACACTTCCCCTGAGTGCCTTGGGTTTCAGGAAATTTTTGGCTCCCCTCAAGGCTGCTAAGAGATAGCCCTGAATCCTCCTTACCCATCAGCCAATGGGGTGCAGCCAGGCCCCACTTTCTCTCATTCCCTGTCCGTCTCCACAGTGTGGGATCGCTTGCTCTTTCCTCAAAGACTGCGATTCTTTAGATCACTGACTTGGTGTTTAATTCTCACGACATTCTTGCTTTTCTTCTTCAAAGTCTGCCTTTCTGATATAGCCATTGTGAGAAGTATGTTCTTATGCGGGTAAACCCTGGGGGGTTGGGGGAGGGGTTACCCATTCCCATGGAATCTCCTGTGTGTGTCTGATGTTTTTCTTTTGTTTCCATTTTTGGTTCTATGAGTTAACATCTACTCACAGTTATGCCAGCTATGTCCTGGGCTTGAACGAGCCACGGTGTCCAAAATAGCCCTGTATAAGGCAAATAGATTTCCAAGAATGTTGGATAGAAATTGAATGAAAGATTTCAATTATTTGTAGGCCATTTCACCAAAAGTTATTTTTCTCATGTCTGCATATTCCATTTAGTAGAAGCTTTACTCTCTCATGCTGGAAAAACCCCCAAGCTGATAAACAAACACACAAAACCACAAAGCAATGAAAAGGACAAAATGCAGCATTCTCAAGATGACCCAGTGCTGGTGTTGACCCTGAAGTTTGTGTGTTCACTGGTCGAAGTAGAGGAGTTAGGCTAAGTTTGGGTGCTATGAATATCACAAACCAGCGCTAGCCTTTTGGAGAAGATGAGGAGTGTCTCTCTAATGGTACCAGATGCTTGAAGCCCTGCTGAGCAGGGCATGAAATATTTACCATCTTCTTTTAGGTGAGAAAGAAGAGCCCTCATTAAAGTTTCATATTTACATTTCCATCCATCAGCCGACTTCCAGTTTGTGCTATGTTCTTAAATTGTTCAAAGAGTTCATACCTCCGAGAAATAGATTATGTGGGAGCTTCTATATTATGACTGTTGAATTTCTCTAGGCTGGGTGGCTGGGAAGACTCACTTATTTTTTGGACATAGGAAGCTGTGGATTCTTTCTTGCATAGAGAGACCAGATCTTGCAGGGCGTCCCACGCCTTCAGTGGCCACACGCATGGCTGAGCATGCAGGTCTTAACCCTTTCCTCCTCACTGAGGCCACTTACCAGCAAGAATAAGTGGCATGGAATACAGGCTTCGTCTGTTTTTATCTCCACATGCACTGCACTCAGCTAAATGTGCTGAGTGAGCAGTCAATTTTTTTTATGAGCTCTGTACATACACAGGAAGCAGGCTGTGACACTTCTCGCCCACTCACACACATAAGCTCCGTGTCTCTATGTGGCCCATGTGAAGCGCAACTTGTGGTGCATGAATTTTTAGCTCACACGTCCTATCATCATTTTTATAGCTTAGTAATTATTCTACTTTTTCAGGGATACTTGTCTGTTTCATATCCTTTGTTATTGTAGACTTTTCTGGAGGGCACATTTATTAAATACTCATTCAACAAACATCAGTTAAGTACCTCTAAGGTACTGGATATGTAGGGCCACAAATTGAATGTAACCACAAAATCCTGGTCTTCAAGATTAGAGATCAAAATGCATACATGGATGATCACAGGTGCACGTTTTCTTGGATGTACATATTCCTATGCTGGAAAGGCCAAAAAAAAAAAAAAAGCGTCTCCTGTGGATTGTGTAAGTGTGATTGTCCTCAGGGGTGAAGTGGGAACAAGGAGATGCCCTTTGAAGTGGTGGTCCCATGTGAGCAAGTGAAGACGCTTAAGGAGAGACCGTGTAAGTCCGACTGCTATTGTTGTGTCAAAATACCTGAGGCAGATCAACTTAAAGGAGGATGGCCTTATATTGGCTCACAGTTTCAGAAGTTTCAGTCCATGGTCACCAGTCCTTTGCTTTGAGCTGTGTTGAAGCAGAACATCATGGTGGGGAGCGTGTGATGGAAGCTGCTCTCTTCGTTGCGAATAGGAAGCAGAGAAAGAGAAGAAAAGGCCAGGGTCCCCGTGTTCCCTTCGGGTGTACCCCCTAGTGACCTGACTTCCTTCTATTCGACCCTGTTTATCAAAGATACTACCAGCCCCCAGCAGGGTCGCAGGGTCCCTGGCTGGAAACCAATCTTTTAACACATGGACCTTTGAGGCCACTTCAAATTCCAACCACAACAGAGTCCAAGGTGCGGTTTCAGTGGTTGAACTAGAGAGACAGAAAATAAGGGGCAAAGAGAGAAAGTGAGCCGGAAGAGGCGGGTGAGAGGCAGAAGAGGCAAGTGCGAAGGCCGGTCTCAGGTCCTCTAGCCGAAGAGCTCACAGTCTGAGTTGAAGAAGCGGCAGCTGGAGTGAGAAAAGACAAGCAAATGATGGTGGCACCCTGCAATCCCAGCACTCCGCGAGGCTGAGGCAAAAGGCTTACAGTTTCGAGCTCTGTGTGGGCAGCTCCCTGAGAAACTGTCTCAAAATAAAAACTTAAAAAGAGTTGGGCATATAACTCAGGGCAAAGCCCCTGTTATAGTACAAAATTTAACTGGTTATGTAATGCGTGACTTAGTAGTTCTGTCCTGCCCTGGAAACCAGCAGAGGAAGTTTAGATTTCTCATTAAATCTTACGCTGCAGGGGCCGCTTGTTGGCGGCCATGGTTGTTCCTAAGCCATGCATTCTGTAGCCGGACTTGGCCACTCTCTGCACATGAGGATCAGAGAATTAATTCCAGCCTGCACTCTTCTTCTACTGTAACATTAAGAGTTCTACTTTTTAAAAAATCATGTTTTTTTTTTTTTTGAATAGCTTCATTTCATGTTATGGTTAGTTTTTGGTAACAGTATGTATAATCTCTTCATCACCTACTGTTTTGAAAAGCTTAAATCTATCATTTAGGGTTAGGCCATGTTCCTGATACCAGATTCCTTCAGAGCATGCTAACCTTCCCATCTGGACATGAGAGCTGTGGCTTGATTCCTTCTCCTCTGTGTCTTGAATCTGATCCCGCTGTCACTTTGCTTCCTGGATTGGAACCTCGGTGTTGGCATTCATCTTCTTACATTGGTGCAGCCTCTCCTTCATCCCCATCCATCTGGGATCTGTGGTCTTTCTAATGGCACAGGCGTAACTGCACCTGAGACAAGGTGAACGCAGCTGTGTACTCCTAAACTTATCATGAGGGAGCTCATGTGCCACCGCCTTTGGTTCATCAAACTTTCAAAGATGTAGAAAGGAGAATTGGTTTTATAGAGTTCGGGAGAGTCTCTGGGACAGGCTCTGGTTGGTGGAGATTCTGTGAAATTGGGAGTATTTGGAAGTATGGAGACTCTCGCTGGTCTCTTGAGCATTTAGCTGTCCTTTCGTGTCTGCAAGAAAATGAACCACCAGTGTGGGGACACGCCGATTGAAGGACTGCCCACTGGCACAGTCAGAGTGCTTTCCGTGGCTGGCCACTTCTTGGAAGTAGAGGGAGCTGATAAAATTTTTGTGGCATGGGATCATAGTCTTTATGAGAAGACACTACAGTGGCAGAGGCAGTTTCTTATTTTCGCTCAGGGTTGCTTCAGCTGTTCAGGGTGTTTTAGCTTTGTCTTAGGTATGAATTAGATTGAGTGTCTTTTGTGGGAAGCGCCGTTGCTGCCCTACCTGTTGAGGCTGCAAACCTATTCCAGTATCACTGTGCATTCTAAACAATATTGCACATTGGGGCTGGGGGAACGGTTCAGCGTTTAAAATGCTTACCTACCAAGTGCTAAATTAAGCGTTAAGTACCTGAGTTCGATTCCCCAGCATCATATAAACTGGGCATGGTGGTGCATGCCTGCAATCCCAGCACTCGGGAGGCTCAGGCAGGAGGATTGCCATGAGTCAAAGGCCGGCCTGGGCTCCATAGTGAGTTCAGGACCAGTCTGTGCTACAGAGCAAAACCCTGTCTCAAAACAAACAAGCAAACAAACCATATCACACTGTGCCATCATCCTAATTATTATAATTAGCAGTTTACTCTGGACCTATCTTATGCCATTATGCATTTTTATTTTTATTTTTTGGCAATGCTAGTAATGTAGCCCAGGGCCTTAGAGCACACTAAGCAGGCACTCTGTCACTGAGCTACGGTCCCAACCAACCCTCCTGTGCACTGCTTGTGAGTAGGGATTGGAGACTGTGTCTTTGGTTTTGTGGTCTCACTGATGAGCACTTAGCGGGGGTTTGATAAATACAAGCGAATTGATTAAACCATTAATTAATTCTTGCCTGGAGTTTTCCTCTCACACTGATCTTCATTCCAGCATGTTACAGGAAGGTTGCTGAAGGAGAATGAGGAGTCAGGGCTGAGGCTGTGGATTCCTGCATGTGCGCCTGCCTGTCCCGTTCTGTCCTGCCTTCATTCTTTCCTTTCTTCCTGGAATGCACCTATGATTTCAACAGTAGCTTGCTATTGAAATTCCTCAGTAGGTGTCTTTTGATAGTATAAACATTATGCGTGGGCTGGTGTTTCCCCACAGCAGTCAGTCAATGTGTGTTTGTTGAGTTTTGTTTTCTACTAATTGTATTATTTTTCAAAGATAGGTTACAGATGGAACAACTTAAGCCTCTTCAAGCAGGCAGACAGTAGGGGTAAGGCTGGATGGGTTTCTATCAGACTTCTGTTCTAATTTTTTGGTATATTGTATCTCCCCATGTCAAGATCGTTCACCGAGTGGACCAGTAGGTCTGGAGACATTCCTTGTGCCAGTTTTCTAAGAGCTTTGCCTGAAAACATCACAGTATTAGTTCCAGTATGCTTGTAGTTTGTGATTTTTTTCAACTTCTGGAGTGGTGAAATATTGCTTGCAATCATTTCTTTATTCCCTAGCAGGTGCTAAAATTATTCTTTTTTCAACAATCTCTACTTGAATATCTAAGACTATGTTTCCCTGGATACGATGCAGATGGTGGAAACTGTCCCACAGAGCAGAGGGACCTTGCCTTGCTTGTCATCGCTACAAACTGGTGACCCCCTAGATCATATATGCTTGCATGACTTTCTTTTATTTGCCTTTACTTTGATCACAAAGTAGAATATTAAGTAACCAAATTCAATACTACATTAGAACTTCCTCAGGCTGATTTTAGAAGTGTAAGAATGGGGACTATGATAGGAGAATTCAAGTTCGAGACCACAACATCCTGGAAAACTTAAGGAGACTCTGTTTCAAAATCAAAAACAAAAGTGGACTGGGGGGTATAGTAATAGCTCAGCGTGAAGGCCCTAAGCTCAGTCCCCTGATCCCTTCCCCAAAAAGAAAATGCTTTAACTTTAGGAAAATGTACTAATATAGTTATTATTTAATGGACTACAGAAAAAAAGTTTGATCATCTCAAGGGATATGAAGCAAAACATATTATTTGATAAAATTTGACACTTATAAGAACACAAAACTGTGGCCAGAAGTCAATGTCTTTGAATTCACAAAGTCCATATATAAATTCCTTATGTTATAAAGAAATATGATGCATTGATTTTAAGATCAGGTCAAGAAAAAGTTAAGAATGCTTATCGTAAGACACCATAATTAACATAGTATATATTTTGAGATAGCTAAAGGATTAAAAATGTAAGATATTGAAAGTTGATGATAATTTTCATCTACATCAATAAATTCAACATATTCCATGGATACTAGAATAAAGAAGAGAGTTCTGATAGATTTCTAGTTCCAAGTTGTAGCTCCAAGTGTGAGGAAAAACAATTCCATCATTTCATCCTAGCAAACATCATCAAAATAATGCTCATGAAAAACAATTCTCAACAAATAATGGAAACAATAATAACTATGAATTAATAATTTCCTTTGCAGAGAAAAATATGGGAGCATTTAATAAATGTATTCATGACTAATAAATAATATTTTGAAGATACTGTCTCTCAGAATTAGTTTATAGAATCAATGCAATTCCAGTAAAAAATTCTGGGAAGTTTGAAATAATCTAAAACTTAAAAACTTTTATGACAGTAAACTTTTTTTTGGATCTAGTAGAATATTTATTTTCAGTCTTTTGATGAGGGATTTCCTTACTGTGTGCCATAGTTGGTTCACCAGTCGCACCAGCACTGTGAGAGGGTTTCTTTCTCCTCAAAACCTTGCCACCCATTTGAGTTATTTATTTTTTATTTTGGTATAAAAAGTCCCTATAATATAAAATTTAACATTTTTTGATAAACACATGAATTCCATATTCTGTAACACACTAGAACCATGGGATTTGGGCAATTAGTGAGTGTCTGTGTCCACACCTAGAGTTGTTTATTCCTTTCCTATCTGACCTTTGCCTCTCTTTCTACCCTGCCATTCATGTTGGAGCCATTTTATGTTATTATTTTTATGCATTTCATAAGAAAGACACCCATCTCTAGTCATTCATTGGTGCTTGGTCCAGTTCACTGAGCATTATTGACTCTAGGTGGCCTCATTTTTGTTCAAATGCTTCATATCTGTATTTCTTTATGGCTGCATAATATTCCATGGTCAATAGGTACCACAACATCTTTAACCATTCCTCCATTGATGAGCAGGTAGGTTGCTTCCAGGATTTGGTTATTATGAATGGTGCTGTTATTAACATGGATATGCATGTGTCTTTTTGGTATGTTGACTTTATTTCATTTGGGAACACGCCCAGTAAGGCAGCAGCTGTATCAAATGGAATTTCCCTTCTCAGCTTTCTAAGGAACCTCCAGACTGCTTTCCATGATGGTTGTACCACATTACATTCCTAGCAGCAGTGGAACAGAGTCCCTTTTTTTCCACATCCTTGCCAACAATTGTTGTTTTTTTGAGTCCTTGATGTAGGCCTTTATAACTGGAGTGAAGTGAAACCTCAAGGTTGTTTTTTATTTGCATTTCTATGATGGCCAGTGATGAAGAAGACTTTTTTTTATTTGTTTGTTGGCCATTTCTACTTCTTCTGAGAAGTTTCTTTTTATTTCAGCTGCCCACTTCTTGATGGGATTATTTATTTTAGGGGGATTTATGCTTTTTCAGTTCCTTGTATATTCTCGATATTATTCCTTTGTCTGAAGGTCTTTTCCCACTCTGTGGGTTGTCTCTTCAACTTGCTGATTGTTTCTTTTGTTGTGCAAAAGCTTTTCAACTTAACCTATCCCATTTGTGGATTCTTGCTGAGAGTTCTTGTGCAGTTGGTGATCTGTTAAAAAAAAATCCTTTCCTGTCCCTATGACTTCTAGGGTTGTACCTATGTTGTCTTCTAGTAGGTTCAGTGTTTCTGTTTTGATGTCCACTTCTTCCATCCACTTTGATCTGATTTTAGTTTGTGGAGACAGATACAGGTCCAGTTTCATTCTCCTGCATGTGGAGACCAGTTTTCCCAGCACCATTTGTTGAAGATGCTGTCTTTTCTTCAGTGGATTTTTTCGCCCCTTTGTCAAAGATTAGTTGACTAAGGGTTTTAGGGTTTATTTGTTTCAGCATTCTCATTTCTGTTCCACTGGTCCTCTTGTCTGTTCTTATACCAGTGCCATGTAGATTTAATCATTGTTGCTTTGTAATATTTTTTGAAGTTTGGAATTGTGATTCCTCCAGCTTTGCCCTTGTTACTCAGAATTGCTTTAGAGATTCTGGGTCTTTTCTGGTTCCATATACATTTTAAGGTTGTTTTTTCTGATTGTGTGAAGAATATAGTTGGTATTTTGATTGGTATTGCATTGAATTTGTATAGTAGCTTTGGAAGTATGACCATTTTGACAATATTAGTTTTTTCTATTCCAGAACATGGAATGTCTTTCTATTTTCTAAAGTCCTCTTTAATCTCTTTCTTTAGGTGTTTGTGGTTTTCTTTGCATAGGTCTTTCATCTCTTTGGTGAGGTTTATTCATAAGTATTTCATTTTTATTATTTTTTGTTGGTATTGCGAAGGGGGTTGTTTTCTTGATTTTTTTTTTCTTTTTGGATCCATTATTGGTGTATAGGAATGCTATTGATTTGTGGGTATTCATTTTAAAACCTGCTACTTCCCTGAATTTATTTATTAGCTTTAAGGCTCTTTGGGTAGAATTTTTTGGTTTTTTTATGTAGAGAATCATGTCATTTGCAAATAAGGATATCTTTACTTCTTCCCTTCCAATGCATATTCCTTTTTATTCCTTTTTCTTGTCTGATGGCTCTTGTCAAAATTTCAAGCACTGTGTTAAATAGTAAGGGTTGCAGTGGGCATCTTTGTCTTGTTCCTGAGTTTAGTGTGAATACTTTCAGTCTTTCTCCATTTAGGATTATATTGGCTGAGGGGTTGTTAGAAATAGCTTGAATCATGTTGAGGTAGGGTCTCTCTATTCCTATTTTCTTCATAGCCTTTATCATAAATAGGTGCTGAATTTTGTCAATTTTTTTCTGCATCCATTGAGATAATCATATGATTTCATCTTTGCATTGGTTAATGCTGTGTATTACATTTATTGATTTGTATATGTTGAATGACTCCTGCATGTTTGGGATGAAGCCCACTCAATCATGATGTATAATCTTCTTTATGATTTGATGCATTTTGTTGGCAAGGATTTTAATGAGTATTTTTGCATCTATATTCATTAGGAATATTGGCCTGTAGTTCTCTTTTTTTGTTGGGCCTTTGTTTGGTTTTGGAATTAGAAATGAGTTGGGCAGTTTTTCTTCCTTTTCAATTTCTTGAAAAAGTTTAGTGAGTATTGGTACTAAATCTTCCCTAAAATTGTTTTATAGAATTCTGCTGGAAATCCATCACATCCTGGGCTCTTCTTGGTTGGAAGTGTTTTCATTACTTCCGTATTGGCCTATTCGGGTGTGTAATTTCTTCTTCATTCAGTTTCAGTGGTTGATATATGTTTAGGAACTCATCCATTTATTTTAGGTTTGTAAATTTATTGGAGTATAAATTTTCAAAATAACTTCTTTCTATCTTTTGGATTTCCTTGTTATCTGTCGTAATTTTGCCTTTTTCATCACTAATTGTATTGATTTAGATTTTCTCTTTTTTTCTGTGAGTTTAGCAAGAGTTTTATCCATCTTGTTTATCTTGTCAAAAACAAAACCCACTCTTTGTTTTGTCTATTTCTTATTTTTTAGTTCCTATATCATTGACTTGTACTCTGATCTTTAAGTTTCATTTCTTTTGTTAAGTTTGGAATTGGCTTGTTCTTGTTTTTCTAGTGCTTTGAGTTGTGTGGTTAGACCATTTATTTGGGCTTGTTCTGACCTTTTTATGTGTACATTTACAGAAATAAATTTTCCCTTAACACCGCCTTCATTGTGTCCCAGGAGTTGTGTTGTGTTGCCATTGTCATTTGTCTCTATGGACTTTTTTATTTATTCCTTGATTTCTTCTCTAACTCAATCTTTATTTAGGACAGTGCTGTTCAGTCTCCAATTGTTTGAGCTGTATCTATTGATTGTGTTGTAGTTGACTTCTAGTTTTATTCTGCTGTGATCTGACAAGGTACATGGGATTACATCAATTTTCTTGTATCTGTTCAAGCTTGTTTTGCGGCCTAGAATGTGGTTTCTTTTGAAGAATGTTCCATGAGTGGCTGAGAAAAATGTATATTCTGTTTTTGTTGGATTAAAAATTCTGCATGTGTCTGTCAGATCCATTTCTTCCATGATGTAGTTTAGATCTGCTATGTCTTTGTTGATTTTGTGTCTAGTTGACCTGTCTTCTTGGGATAGAAGGATGTTAGAAGTCCCCAGCTATTACACTGTTGAAGTTTATGTGGTTTCTGAAACCCAGTAGCTTTTGTTTTATGTATCTGGGTGCACCATTGCTTGAAGCACACGTATTTATGATTGTCTGTTCCTCTTGCTGGATGGCTCCCTTTACAAGAATGAAGTGACCTTCTTAGTCTTTTCTAATCAGTTTTAGCTTAAAGTCCACTTTGTCATCAAAAAGTCTCACTACCTCTGCTTTATTTTTTGTCCCCCAGTTGAGTGGAATTAGAACTCCAGCCTTTAATTTTGAGTCTGTGTTTATCTTCATGTTTGAAATGTGTCTCTTGCAAGCAATATATGGTTGGATTGTATTTTTTTTTAATCCAGTTAGCCAATCTGTGTTCTTTGGATGGTGAGTTGAGGCCACTAGCATTCAGGGTTATGATTGATATGTGTGTCTTAAGTCTTGCCATTTTTTTAATCCTGTTGATGTTTTACTCCTTTGTTTGCTTATTCTTAGGTGTTCTTTCTATTAATGATAAACCTGCCACTGTGTTCTTTTTTATGATTGTTTTCTGTTTCCCTATCCAGTAGATATTTGAGAATTCTTTGAAGTGATGGTTTGGTTGTCATAAATTTCTTCAAGGTTTCTTTGTTGTAGAAAGCTTTTATTTCATTGTCCACTTTAAGTGATACTTTCTATCTGGGTATAAGAGTCGTGGTTCACAATTACTATCTTTTAAGGCTTTGAGGACTTCACTCCAGGCTCTTCTGGCTTTTAGGATTTGTGATGAGAAGTCTGCTGTTACCCTGATAAGATTTGTCTAGATGTGTCTCTTGCTGTTTTTCCTCTTACAGCTTTAAGAATTCTCCCTTTGCTTTGTTTCCATAAGTTTTATTATAATGTGTCTAGGAGAACTTCTGTTTTGGTCACATCTAGTGGGTGTATGGTGTATAATATGCCTCCACCACTTGTGTGTCTATTTTCTTCTCTCTGTATGGGAATTTTTCTCTTATGACTTCAATGAATAGAATTTTTGTACCTTTAGTATGGATTTCCATTTTTCTTATATTCTTGCTATTTTGATATTAAGTTTCTTTGAGTCTTCTATTATCTGTAGCATTCCATTTCTTTGCTGATGTTGAGTTATTTCATGGTTGTTAAGAGTCTGGTCTACACTTAGATTCTTGTCCTCTAGATTTGAAATTCTCTCCTCACTTTGTCCTTCTGTTTTCTCTACTTTCAATGCAAATTTTCATCTCTCGATGCTCATCTTTCATCGCTTCATATTTTTAGAATTCTTTAGTGATCTTGTCATTCATGTCCTCTATTGACTTCTGTAGTCCTGCTAGTTTTGCATTTGTGTCTTCCTTAAGTTCTTTGGTTAAATCTTTTTTGAGTTCTTGAAGTATTTTGTGTAAACTCTTGTCTGAGTCTGTCCTGTATTCTTTAAGCATTTGGTGTAGTTTGTTGTCCCGTCAGACTTGTGTTCTTCCAGCAGGCTAGTTTTGTTTTGGAGTTGAGGAATTTTGGATCTTCCTCTGGTTTTATCTGAGTCTCCCTTGGTGGGCTGGGACATTTCTGCAGCATCTTGCCCCCGTGCTTTCTCATCTTGCTGCTGACTATTCCTTTGGCTTTCGGTGGTTATTCTTTGAGCATACTCTAGATTTTGATATTGAAGCGTGTCGTTCTATGGGTGTGTGTTGTGTTGTCTGTTTCACTGAGGTGGGGTTCCTTGTTATAGGTCAACTACTTTGTTCTTTCCCACTTGATTGTTGCTACTAGGTCTTATTTAGAGAGGTCTTTCTGTTGTTCAAGCTGTCAGGCTTGGCACCCTCTCACCTTCTGGCAGGTTGTGCAGGGAGTAGATTCCTTTAAGGTGCCTCATGGGTGGTGATTAGGCCCACCCCCATGGATTCTGAGGTGCAGGCAAGGGTAAGGGCACAGCTACATGCATGCCTCTGGTGCAGAGCAGATACGGGTGCTGAGTAGGCTCCATTACATTGGTTCTAAGCTATAGGCGAGGGTCTGGGTGTGACTATCTGGGTGCTCCTGTTGTGTAACTGGGCTCAGTCCACAGTGGATGAAGGTGGCAGTTGGTGAGATCTGGGCTTAGTCTGCAAGAAATGAAGGTGGCAGGCCTGGAGGCCCTGGCCTATATCTGGTGAGCGCTGGCACTGGTGGTGGGCTGGAAGACCTGGCCCCAGATTGTAGGCCGCGGTGGTGGTGGTTGGTGGGGATACCTTGGCTCATTCTGCAGTGAGATCTGCCTGGGCTTATTCCACAGGGAGTGAAGATAGTGGGCCTGGATTCCCTGGCCTATATCCGTGGGGATTACTGGTGCTGGTGACAGGATGGAGACCTAGCTGTGCCTATTTCCACTGCAAGCAATGGTGGCAGGCAGGGATCCCCTGGCCTCGACAATAGGCTATGATAGTAAACTTTGAAAAGAGAATAGAGTTCATAGGTAGCTAGGTTGATTTTGAAATAAAAGAATAAAACATGAGGCATGCTGTAAGTTTTGATGATAGAAGCAATATGGTACTAACACAAAGATATTTCACTGGCAAAATAGATTATAATATTAATAGTAATAAACTCACAAGTACACGGAAATTAATATATGTTTTACCAGAAGTCAGCAAATAGGTGGGTCTGGGGAAAATGAGCCTACAAAACACAGAGAAATAAAGTTGGATCCATTTTCCCACCATAGACCAAGATGAACTATACACCACATGTGAGGTAAGATTGTAAAAAGTAGAGACAGAAAGGTGAGAGATTTTCCAGTCGTATTGGAAAGACTCAAAGCACACATCAAGCAGCAAAAAGACTTACAGATTTAACGATATCACTTAATATGTATTTCTGTTTAACAAAAGGCACCATAAACACTGCTAGCAGATGTATAACAGGCTGGGAGAAGGAATTTGCATTATCTCAAATCAACATAGAATTAAACCTAGAGAATATAAGAAATGCCTGCAAACTAACAAGAAAAAGACAAGAACCCCACTATAAAAAGTAAGTATAGGCTATGCGTGAGAGAGTTACTGAGGAAGAAATCTGGAATGATAATATGAACACAAACAGATGCTCAACCACATTAGTAATCAAACAAATGCAAATCAAAATAAAAAATAAAATACCACTTTACACTCAGCAGATTGCTAAAAGTCAAGGAGGAGAGCAATTCCAAACACATCGTGAGAGTGTGGGAGGGCAACGGACTCTCACACGGCGAAAAGCAGGCAAAAGGATGCAGAGATAGTGGCAGGCCCAGTGGCAGTGAAAGTGTGGCCCAGAGGCTCCGCGTTGGAGCTGGAGCAGTGCGATTGAAGGTGCCCACTGTGGCAGCCTTGGTGGCAGCAGGAGGTTGGAGGCAACCCAGCTTTAGTGCTAGGGATATGGATGTATAAATTATGAGGAAAATGCGCTGGATTATTTTGCAAAAGAACTTTTTGAACAAAATGCACAGATAACAATGTAAATACACCAAAAACAGTACCAACAAAATCAAGAAAGCAAATGAAATCTGTAGCACATAAAATAGCATTGTGTGTTTCTCATGGTATAGCGAAAGACCTTATGCCAGTGCTTTGGGCTGAACATACTGGAAGTGTATTGTTCACTTTGTGGTCATGGGGACAAAATCCTGCTGCATACAACTTACAGGAGGACAAGTTTATTTTGACTCATGATATCAGAGGAGTCAGTCCATGGTTGGCTGACTTCAAGGCAGGCAAAGCATGGTAGAAGGCCACAAGGGAGGAAAGCCACTTAACCCATGACAGCCAGGAAACGGTGAGAGAGGAGAGGAGCTGGAGAAGGCCTCAGAGCCAGTGATCCTCCTCGCTCACCAGGCTGCACCTTCTGACTGCACATGGACACGTGGATCTGCCATTGAGTGCTGCGCCCATGGGCCAACTGCTTTCCAAAGCCTTATCTCTGCACACGTGAGACTTCTCAGGACATTTTAGACCTGAGTCATGACTAAAAGGGTGGAAGTGGAGATCAGAAATAAAGGGAGAAAGTCACTTACAAGTAAAGTAGTGAAGTGTTTTGTGTAACTGACAAAGGTAGTGTGTTATGAACTGACTAAAAAATCTTTTCCCCCCATTTTATTGATATGTATAAGTGCAAAATTTAAGGTTTAGAATGAAGTTGAGCATTTTGTGCACATACGTATCTTGTAAAGGTGACAAGGACTTTCCTCCCACTTTCCTTTTGTCTCTCCCCCTTCTTCCATTTGCCTGCAAAAGCCTCCACACTGTCGGACTTTATAGATGCATAGTATTCCATTGTGTATAAACACCACAGTTTGTGTATCCATTGGTCTGTTGATGGGTATTTTGGTTTCTTCCGTATTTTAGCTATTGTTAGTTGTGCTGCTATGAACATGGGTACACATATATCTCTGCTATGTATTGTTTTGACCTCTTTTAGAAATATTCCTAGGGGGCTGTAGCTGGATCGAAGGGGATATTTATTTCCATTCTTTTGAGAGCTCTCCATACTGCTTTCCAGAGTGGTTGTACAAATTTACATTCCTATCCAGCAGTGCAGGAGGGTTCCTTTCTCTCCACAGCCTCGCCAGCACTGATTGCTATTTGACTTGTCGATATAGGCCATTCCCTCAGGAGTGAGATGGTATCTTAGCGTTGTTTTGATTTTCATCTCTTTTATGGCTGGAGATGTTGAACATCTTTTCATGTATCTATTGGCCATTTGAACTTATTCGTGAGTGAAGGCCTCTTCATTTCATTTACCCACTTTTCAATAGGATCCTTCATTTTGGTAGGCTTACTTTTCTTCAGCTCCTGGTGTATTCTTCTAGTTTTGAGCTTCCTATCTTTGTGGTGAATATTTTTTCTCAGTCTGTTGGTTCTCTTTTTACAATGTTGATTGTTTCCTTTACTGTGCTTTTTAATTTGACAAGATCCCATTTGCTAATAATGAGGATAATTTCTTTTGCTTTTGGTGTCTTTTCAAGGAAGTCTTTGCCTACCTCTATGTCTTTTAGATATTTGCCTAATTTGTCTTCTATGAGGTTCAGTGTTTTGTTCTTAATGTCTAGGTCTTTCATCCACTTTGATTTGATTTTGGTGCAAGGTGATAGGTGTGTGACTAGTTTCATTCTTCTGCATGTGGATGTCCAGTTTTCCCGGCATCATTTGTTGAACAGGCTGTCCTTTTTCCATTGTATGCATTTGGCCCCTTTGTCGAAGATTAAGTAATTGAGGGTATTTGGGTTTGTCTCTGCATCTTCAATTCTGTTCCACTGGTCTATCTTTCTGTTTTTGTGCCAGTACCAAATTGTTTTTACAACTATGGCTTTATAGTACAGCCTGATGTCTGGTATTATAATGTCTCTTGCCTTGGTCTTGTTGCTCAGGGTTGCTTTGGCTATTCTTGGTCTCTTTTGGTTCCATATGAATTTAAGAATTATTGTTTCAAGTTCTTTGAAGAAACTTATAGGTATTTTGATAGGAATTGCATTGAATCTATATATCAGTTTAGGTAGTACAGTCATTTTGACTATATTAATTTTGCCTATCGAAGAGCAGGGGATACCTTTCCATTTTCTAATGTCTCCTATAAATTCTTTCTTCAATGTAATGTAGTATTCTTTATATAGGTCCTTCACTTCCTAGGTTAGGTATACCCCTAGGAATTTAATTTTTTGCTGAGCTATTGAGAATGGAATTGTTTTTCTGAGTTTTTGCTCAGTAAGTTCATTGTTAGTGTAGAGTAAAGCTATTGATTTTTTAGTTTTAATTTTGTAGTCTGTGACTTGGTTAAATTTTTTTTTATTATTTCGAGGAGTTTCATAGTGTAGTCTTTAGGGTCTTCCATGTAGATAATCATATCATCTACAAATAAGGAAAGTTTGACCTCCTACTTTCCAATGCAGTTCCCTTGATTTATTTCATTTTCTCGTCTGATTGCTATGGCCAGTGTTTCCAGGACTATGTTGAATAAGAGTGGTGAAAGTGAGCAGCCTTGTCTTCCTGACTTGAGAGGGAATGATTTCAATTTTTCTCCATTTACTATGATATTTGCAGTAGGTTTAGTATATATGGTTTCTATGAGTTTTCGGTAGGGCCCTTCTATACCTATTATTCTCAGTGTTTTTATCATGGAAGGGTGCTGGATTTTTGTCAAAGGTTTTTTTCTGCATCAATAGAAATCATCATGTGGTTTTTGGTTTTGATTTTGTTGATATGGTGTATTACATTGATTGATTTACGCATGTTGAACCAGTCTTGCATCTCAAGGATGAAGCCCACTTGATCATGATGTTTCATCTTTCTGATTACTTGTTGGATTCTGTTTGCCAGAATCTTATTGAGGATTTTGGCATCTCTATTCATTAAGGATATTGGTCTGTAATTTTCCTTCCTGGTTAAGTCTTTGTCTGGTTTTGGGACTAGTGTGATGCTAGCCTCAAGAAATGAGTTTGGTAGTATTCCTTCACTTTCTACTATATGAAATAGTTTGAGGAGGATTGGAGTTAGTTCTTTCCTAAAGTACTGAAAAAATTCTGCTGTGAATCCATCTGGGCCTGGACTTTTATTTGTAGGTAGGGCTTTTATTACTGCTTCAATTTCTGTGTGTGTGATGGGGTAGTTCAAGATTTTTATCTCTTCCTCATTTAAATTTGGTATTTTATATGTATGTAGGAAGTCATCCATTTCTTCCCAATTCTCAAGTTTGTTAGAATATAGGTGTTCAATGTATTGTCTTTTAATATTCTGAGTTTCTACAGAGTCTGCTGTAATTTCATCCTTTTCATTTCTAAGTCAGCTAACCGGTGCCTTTACTATTTTCGGTGAGTTTAGCTAAGAGTTTGACAATTTTTTCATTCTTTCAAAAAACCAGCTCTTTGACTCATTAATCTTTTTTATTGTCTTTTTAATTTCAATTTCATTTATTTCAGATCTGATCTTTATAATTTCTTCTACTGTCTTTTGGGTTAAGTTGTTCTTGTTTCTCTAGGTCCTTAAGGTACATCATTAGTGTATTTTTTGTGACTGTTCTGGTCTTTTGATGTGTGCATTTATGGCTATGAATTTTCCTCTGAGTACTGCTTTTATTGTATCCCACAGGTTTTGATATGATGTACTTCCATCATCATTTAACTCTATGAAGTTTTTGATTTCTTCTCTGATTTCTTCTGGGATCCATTGTTTGGTCAGTAGTAAGTTGTTAAGTGTCCATATATTTGTGTATTTTCTTCTGTTTCTGCTGCTGTTAAGTTCCAGCTTGACTAAAAAGAAATCTAAACAAGATTTACATCTGACTTAACATATACGCCATGACTATATAGGGAAATTTTTTCTAGGATTAGCAAAGACCCTTAATAAGGGAAGCATCTTTCCTGGGGTCTTAGAAGGAATAAACAGTTGGAATACTGACAGGTTTTAGTTATATTTTACTGAATATTTTCATATTCTAGTCAGTTTTTACCTACATTTATTTTTAATATTTTCAGCATTTTAAAAGAATTTGAATATATTTAAAAAAATAATTCTACATACATTTTCTGCAATGTTATTGAGTTTTATCTTTTAGTTATTAAATTTAAAATTAGTGACTTTTTTACTGATTTTTTTTCTGTAGACAGCAATATTTTTATTTGAGAAATTACTTTGTTTGTGGGGCTAATGTAATTAATATAGCTAGTGTATAATCTACAAAATAAGAGACATTCCAAGTTCCAATACTTGGTTTTGAAATATGAAATATGCAAATATTTGTCACTGTCTTCTTTTCATTTAGACTCTCTACAACAAATAATAAGATGAAATCTAATTCAGTTATTTCAATTCTTACAATAAAAGTTAATTCCTTTCACTAAATTAAGAGCTGTGTCAAAAGTTCCTTCCTGGAGCTGGGCCATTTTCAATGTCAGCTACACAATTTTCAGATGGAATCCTGTTTACCATTTGAGTGTATTTATCATTTGTTTTGGTGGAATCTGTTCTTACGTCAGTGGGTGGTAACTTTCAATGTGTTTTTGGTGTAAGTTTTTTTTTTAAATTCCTTCAATTCACAAGAATCTTTAATAACTGAAGCCTTTTGGTGTTGAATTTGTTGTGTAATCTGATTAAATATTTCCAATTAGTTTTCAACAAAATATAATAAAAATTTAAAAATCACTAGTGTGGTAGGAATTTAAACTCATTTACAAAGTAATCTTACCACTTCAGAAATGAAACATTCCTGCAACATGGTTGATATCGTGTAACAGAAAATGTATACTGAATATTTTAGAATATTCAACATTAATTTAACAACAGACATTTTGCATCTTAGACTAACAATTTTGCAGGCTGTTGCCTGTGTCATGATATGACCAGCTGGTATATCAACTGAATAGCAGGGACCACAGTTTTGAGTATTTCTGTTACCTCCACTTAACACTGGAAGTAGTTAGCATTCCCAACTGCTAATAACTGAAGGCATTTTGCAGTAATCATTGAGCATCATTGATCATATCCTTCATGTTGTATCTATGGGCCAGGAAAAAAAGTGGTTACGGTGAATCCTCTTTCAGAAGCTACATTTGTCCATGTCAGAAATCTACTCACATACTACCAGATAAGATCATGCAGAACCTGGTACTCCCAGATAGAAGTCTGCCATAACCTTCTAGCTTTATTTTAACGTTATCATTAATGACATCTAATAAAGAGGAAAAAAATCCAAATATTATGGAATGCTGGTAAATAGGCACTGCCAGGACTATCCTGGGGAAGTGGTAAGGAATGGGTACTCTCTATCAGTAATCATTTGGATAAAAAAATGTTTTCTAGGAGGCACTATGTACTAAGGATATGTATTTAGCACACTGTCCATTATCAGAGCTAGTGAAAACTGATCTGTAGTACAGGGCAAACGCATTTGTGGAAATTTATTACTCCTCACCATCATGGCCACATATAAATGCAATGCTTAAAAGATTAAATAGTTTGGAGCTGGAGATATAGAAAGTCCATCTCTGGGCTAGATGTGGCAGCAGACATCTCTAATCCTAGCACTCTGGAAGGCTGAGGCAAAAGAATTGCAAGTTGGAGCCTAGCTTGGGCAAATCAGCAACTTAGTGAGACCTTGTCTTGAACAACCAACAAAATAGACCGGATATAGGTTCAGTGTGAAAAGTCTTTAATTCAGTCCTTATTTACACACACATGCACGCACGCACGCACACGCACACACGTGCGTGCGCGTGCACAGTCTATCTCCAAGAATTATTTCAGGCTGCTCCAAGAATTATTTCAGGTTGGGATGGAAAATCAACTCAGTGTCTTCAGGGTAGCCTTGCAGGTACATTGGAAAGTGTGGATACTTGTTTTCTGATATGCAACTAGCACAGCATGAAGCAGGCCCCTGCCTTCCTCTCTGTGTCCTTGTCTCCAGTCTATGGTTTCAGCTTCTAACTGGTCTCTACATTTGTTACTTCAGGCCTAGACATACTATCATATTAGTTTTCTAAACTCTCATTTTGGTGTAGCACTTTGGATACAATGAAGATAATTCCTGGGCATACTAATGTGCCAGCTCTAGGTAAATGTTTCTTTCAACCCTAGTCAGCCTGAATATCCTACATTGTTTTAAATCACTCTTCCTTCAATTAATCCCTGAGTTCAGCGAGCCTTTGCCAAGCCGGCACAATGCTTGTTGCTCTGTGGCTGTTGTTTGTTAGCTCTGAAGGAAGAGGGGCTCGCAGCGGCTCTTTCCAGGTCTGATGTTTGCAGATCCTCGGCATGCACACTTCTGGCTGTTTTCAATGCCCTACCTTGCGTTTGTGGTTGAATAGGAGACTGTTGGGACAGCAAACATGAACGTGAATCACATACTGAAAATAACGGTGAACCAAAAGACAATATTTGGAGGCACTTAAGTCCAACAGTCTAAAAACATGGAGAAAGGAATGGCAGTGAGTAGGCAGTGACTTAGCAGTATGACCGGCAAGACACGACATGGTTGGAAAACACATCCCTGTGCCACATAGTGCAAATGACAGGACTATTAATGCAAAATCAGGAATGCCAAAGATCGAATAAATGTTTAGGGGGAAATCGGGGAAGTTTCACAAAGACAGCTACATTGTTGTGATGTTAGAAGAGAAACACAGAGGAAGAAGACTAAGGTGTTCTGTAGACAGAGGGCAGCATACGCAGAGGAGAAGGATGTCAGGGTCGTTGTGATCTAATGATAAGAGGTGGAGCTTACAGACCAAACAATTATGCCACTAGAGGAGGACCTAAGGAAACAAAAATTGTTTGGCTTTAGAATTGTGGGACTTTTTTATTGCTAATAAAACATAATTTGTGATAAAAGTCTAAATAAATTATGTTACCCGAATTGAATTCTTAAAAATAGTAAGTTTTCAACTGGATTGTCTTCTTTTTTTTAATAATTGTGCTCATCATGAATAAGCACACTGACACAATCTTAATGTGATTATTATAGTTGAGGTTACCACATCCCTTAGCCAATGATTGTTATTCTGAATATTTGTAGGACTTCCTCCAAATGTGGCAAGTGTGAGTCTTTATTAATTATCTGCTTTCTCTCAGAGTCTTCACGTTTACTCTGCTGAGTGCCTTGAGGGAGCTTTCATCAATGCAAGGCTTAATTTTAGTCTAGACAAGCTGTGTTCCTGAATATTTACAACTGATAAGCAAGTACTGTGTAAGAATAAATGGAAACTGCACTACATTGTCACTACTGTTTTACAATGCAAGAGTCAAGTTTTCTTTCATTAAAAAGGAAATTCTTTCAGGCTGTGCATTGCAGTACTTGGGGCAGAGTCATTATGGCTCCTGCTTTCTTTTCTACTCTTCTTGGCTCTGCCGAGGGCAGTACGGACAGCTACCTCCAGGAGACACAAGCCACAGGTGGGAGAGAGTGGAGGAAAATTTTTCCTACAACATTTAGATGCAGAAACCAAGATAATCTGCATAAATTTAATCAATTTTCCTTATAAAGATTTGTACCATTTCCTTGTCATTATTGCTTGCAAATAGAATAGCAATGTTCTTTTTAATTTCAGAGCTATCATCTGGTTTAAAGAATATTTATAGCTGTCAGATCATCTATTTGACATATTCTTGGCAGTGATGTTTTTCCTTTCGAGGGATCAGGTTTCTTTGTAGAAATTACGGTAGTTCTTTCTTGACCTACACAGAGGATGCTGCCAAGTTCAATATGATGCCTATAAATGTCCTTTTAAGATTAAAGATCTAGATCTGTTCAGTGGTTTATATATTTTGAAATCCAAACTATATTCCTTAATTTTTGTTATTGAGACAGGGTCTCACTCTGTAGCCCAGGCTGGTCCTGAACTCACTATGGAGCCCAGGCTGGCCTTGGACTCACAGCAATCCTCCTGCCTCAGCCTGCCGAGTGCTGGGATTCTAGGTGCGCCCCACTGCTGAGCCATTCCTCCAGTCCCCAGACTATATTCTATGCACATGTTTTCCATTAGATATGGTGAGCTTCCAAGCTGGTGTGACTTGTAAGGAATCACTCAATGGATCAGGTTGCCTAGCAATCCATACAGGACGCATCTGATAAGTAAAAAATAATATGTTTAGGTTCTTCCAGGTACTACCAGTTTGCTCTGCCTTGGTGGCCGAATTACAATATGACTGAGACTTAGCTGTGGAGATCAATACAAAATGGACTAATTTAGCATGTGCAGGAGAAAATGGCCAAAGTGTCTGTTAACCTGATGACATTTTGTGCTGTTATTGAAAGTTCATTATGTAACTGATGTCTCCGCACAGGAAGGCTGAACTTTGAAATATTGGGTAGTCTGACTGAAACAGGGGCTGTGGCCACGAGTCCGAACACTCGCTACCTGTTTCCCTGCAGCTTGCTCTTAAATACGGACTCTGTGCTCCAGGACTAGGGCTGCCTGAACTTCGGCTCACTCTTGTCTCCTGTATCTTGGGTCTTCTCACGGGCCACTGATTTTTTAGAATGACTTCATTCTTGTGTCCAGGAAGCACTCCTTTTCCTTACTTTAAGGTGCATCTTGATGTCTCTTGCTCCAGCCTGATTTCTTTTTATACAATGCAGAGCCAATGGGCAGCAAACCAAGTTTTACAGACCTAGGTTGATGCTGAGTCTCAGCCTGGGGTAGAACCTGATAAGGAATTGCAAAGTTTATAGAAAAACTGTAGTCTGAGAGGCCAATGAAAAATCAATACATATGAAGCTGGATCATAGAATAGATCCAAAATATGAAAGAAAAATGACAAAATATGACCACAAAGAAAGAACAAGGAGAAACTGGAATTTAAGATTAGACTAGCTGGTGTATTTAGACATAATATGGGCGCTGCGCACTTAGCCGACGCTGGTCTAGGAATGAATTAGGCCGGCTCCATAGGTCATATGTAACAGTGTTCTACACATCGGATTTTGTTTTATATGTTATTAAATTTGCTTTGATCTATTTCAAACAATTAAATAGAGTCTGTGGCTCCAATTAAGATATTTTGAAATAATTGTTTATAGTCCACAATTTCCTTGAATCAAACAGAAAACAAAAGAGAACAAAAAATAAACAAAACACTGAAATCTTTGGCATTTCTATCCTAAGGGACAGTGCAAGGTTACTTTCATGTGCAAAGCGTATCAGAACAGCAGTGCTTTGGACAGGTGCTTAGACGTTCTGCTACCAGAGGCTGATCAGAGGCGCCATATTGTTCTGTGGGGAAGCAGCTGACTAGTGTCTCCCATTGTGTGGCTGCATGTTTATCCATTTATCGATTGAAAGACAATTGAATTATTTCCAGCTTGTATCAGTTCTGAATAATTCTGCCACACACATTTGTGTATACGTTTTTGAGAGAACCTAAGGTTTTATTTTTCTAGAGTAGGTGCTAGAATTGAGGTTTGCAGATTATACGGTGTCTAGTTACGTTTTCATTGTTGACACAGTATACTGGACATCTACAAATTTAGTGAGAATACATTTATTTTAGCTGACAGTTTTAGAAGGTCACTGTTTATTCATGGTTTGGTGGCTAGAAATTGTGGAATTGCATGGTCAGACTGGAGCTGGTCCCAGAGCCGGAGGCCCTCATGGCCTGGCAGAACAGAACCAAGTCAGGGAGAAAGGGCAGAGCCATCACAACCCCTTGCGGTCAAGCCCCAAGCGTCTAACCCTTTCAGCCAGGCTCCATCCCCTAATAGTACACACTATCCATAGGTACACGAGGTTTTGGGGAAACCCTCCAGAACCAAACCACAACATATGACAAAACTATAAGGTCCTATCAAATTATCTTTTATAGTCATTATGTAACACTATTACCGGTAGTGTGTGAGGGTTATTGGTCTGCATTCTTGGTATTATCTGATAATATAAGTATTTTTTAATGTTGGCCTTCTAGTACCTATGGAATGATATTTCATTGTGGGTTTAATTTGAATTTCCCCAATGACTAGTGATGCTAAACATCTTTGACTATGCTTACTTGCCATCTGTATATCTCTTTTTGGTGAAATGGCTATCTACTTTTTTTCTTCCTAGTCTTTGAGTCTTGAAATCCTTGCTGGTTCCCTACCTTTATCAGTTATGTAGAGTCTTCTAATTTTGCTTTTGAATTTAACCCAAACACTTAAATTATAGCCAGTGAAAGTGTTATGGCTGAATTGTTATACTATTTTGTCTGTAGCCAGATATTACAAACCTCTTGAAAGGGTGACTTCTAGTTGTTATCTCATTTTCTTTCCAATCACTATCTGACCCACAGTGAGCTGTGTTCAGTCATTATCACATCAAATATCTCACCAGTCTCTAGTAACTTCCATACTTCTAAATACAGCTGCATTTTGTTGAATTTTTCAGTAGAAAGAGACATCTTCATCCATGAAATTGCTTCTTCCCTTTATTTTCATGGTGTACATATGTTAGTTTTTCTTCTTTTTATACTTTGAGTTTCCCTCTGTGTCCTTTGAAAGATGAAAATTCTTTTCTTAGTTGCTAACTATTAGAATTCATAATTAGTTACTTTCATTTTTCACTCTTCCCTAAGTAATCTCATCTGTGCTTAAGGCTTCAATAACTATCTATATGCAGATGGCTTATAAACTCTCCAGCTCAGATTTCTCCTTTGAGCTCCAGACATTAATGTCCTTCTGCCTCTTTGATGTCTCAATATTAAACTTTACATGGTCAAAAATGATCTCCTGATCATCCATATGAAAGCTCATTATTTTTCATGTTCTTTGCTCTGCTTTATTGTTATATCGGATATCTCTTCCCTTTCATCCTTCCATATCTATCTTGCCACAGTTGATTTCACATCTTAAATACCTCACATGTGTGTTTATGTCTGTCTTCCCAATGTGATCCTAGATCTGACCAACACAGTCTTGCAGTAGGATTTTTCACAGTCACCAGTCCAATTGACTTGCTTTCCATATTCTTCTTCAACCGGAGTGAGGTCTTTAGCATACCAGATTGGCCATGTCGGTCTTCCTGATTAAAAACAATTAGTTTTGAACCATAAAGCCTTATCCGATCTGGTGGTTGCCTACTTCTCTACACAAATCAGTCCAATTACTTATTCATGCATCCATTCAACAAATATGGAAGCTGGAGATGTAGCTCACTAGTAGAGCACTTACCTAAGACACGTGGGGCCGTAGGCTCCGTTTCCAAAACTGCACATCAAAAATGTAAATAAGAAAATAAATACTTATTAAGTGTCTGACATGTGTAAGGCACTATCACAGTTGATGGGCATAGCCGGGAAATTAATTTCTTGTTTTTATGGAAATTATATTCTAATGAGAAGATTCAGCCACAAACTCAATACGCATATAAAGAGCACACCATTGGTGAAGGAATGAGATACGCAAAATGCAGCAGTGTAAGGAGACAGAGAGTTATGGAGAAAGGCCATCAGGGAGAGCCTCATGGAGAAGGTGCCGTCAGAACAGAGAGCTGAAGAATATGAGTGAGTGGACTGGCTACAACATAAAGAACATGAATAATGTCTTGCGAATAAATTTCCTGGGGAGATACGAACGCTAGCATGTGTTCACTCCACAGCAGATGTGACAAAGTAATAATTGCACCAAAGTCCAATTTTGAGCCAATGAACTTATTGGAGTTACTTATTGGAGTATGGGTGAGTAGTTACCTACAGTAGGTTAGGTGAGGTGGATGGGTGAGGGTTGCTTATAAGCCTATGGGTTCTAATCTGGTGCATTAAAGAGCTCCTTATGGAAAAGCACACACAGAGGCTTAAGGGAAAGAATGTGCTTTTAAATGAAGTGAGAAGACATTGGCAGGTTTTAAGCATAAACCTTTCTCCTCCATGGGTTGTCTTTGCAATGGAACTTCATGTTGGATAAGCCATGATTTCCTTGGAGATGTGCTGAAATCTGAGGCTCTCTCTGTTCTCTCCTTATTTTTGCCTCACTTTTTACAGAAATTGGTCTGAACCAGGATCTGAAGCCACTGTCTGCTACTTCCATTTAAATGATAAATCTCTTGTCTTTGTGACTCTTACCGCGGCATCTCTTGGAATATTCTGTTGCCACATCACTGACCACCAACTTTTCCAAAGAAATGCATAGTATTCTTTTACTTTACCCTTTCTAAATGTGTATTAGTTTGGGTTCTTACAAAAGGCAGAATTGATAGAGGTTATAACAAAAAGAATCTATTTGGAAATCTTACAAGTTTGAGAGCAGAAATAGTCTAAGATGGCAGCCTGTATGTTTGAGAGCTGGAGGGGCTGATAGCTACTCAGACATGAGGTAGAAGACCTTTTTGGGACTGCAGGATAGCTGGTGAGAGTCTACTGTGGATCTCAGTTGTTTGAAGAACAGTGGTGGAGACTGGAGATCCATGACTGTAGAGAGGTGACTGGTAGATAGGCACAAGTCGAGACTGGAGTGAATCTATGATGAAGATCTGCGGTGTGTAGCACACCACTGTCCATAGACAGCTGTGAAGGCAAGAGCTTCCCCAGAAGAAAGATCTGTAAGGCTGTTTCTTCTTCTTTCCTTTCATACAGTTCAAGTTCCCATTTGGGTCTCCCACATCCAAATGGGTATTCTTCCCTCATTCGCTGGCCCACCAATCACTCACACTCTAATCCAGGCTGGTTCCTAATTGCCTAATCTAGGCATGGTTCCTAAACCCTAATCTAGGCATGGTTCCTGGTTGTCTCAAGTTGACATCATCTTTCCAAAGGTCACAAAATGTCAACATTTAATTGCTTAAAATTTGCATCAGTTGTGTTAGGAAAAATGTTCTACTTAGGGAATCCCTAAATTCCCTGTATTTGGGGAGCACTTTGAAGATTGTGAATTTGAGCCCAGCCTGGGCAACTTAATTATTTATTGAGATGCTGTCTAAATAAAATACCCAGCTCAGGGTATGGCTCAGTGTAAAGGCCCTGGACTTGATTCCCGGTACCACAAAACATGTATACTATATTGCTTGATACGATCCATTCAAGTGCAAGCTCCTTCTGCATTAGAGTCCAATCAAAAGACAAAAATTACATCAGTCACTTCAAAGAGGGAAAGCAATAGGAGGAAGTGCTAACTACGAAAAGTTAACTACCAAAAAGAGTAAAGGTGGAAAAGACACAGAAAAAGCAAATGTAAAGTGAAGCTATCACCCTTAGAACTAAGATAAAGTAAGCAAGAAATGAGCCATATACTCAACAGAATTCACGCTGGCTGAGATTTCCTTGCAGATAGTATGGCTTTCCAAAAGGCATAGGAGTAGAGCCGGTTTACAGGAATGGTGCACTGAGTGCCTGAGAAACTTACTGAGAAAAGTGAGTGGGTCTGAGCTGATCAGTAGGATCAGTCTGCTGGTGGTTGAAGCATTTGTAATGTAGGCTGCCACTGCGGTGGGTTGCTGTTGATGAGATACTCCACCAGGCATCTTACTCCTCACTAGAACCAGGGTTAGAAGAGCCTCTTGCTCTGCCTAGCGTTTTCAACTGACAAAGCCTAACGTGGACTCATCTGATAATAGAGAAATGTTCAGAGGGCCCAGATTCAGTGTCGCAGAGCATGGAGGAATGGTAGACACAGAGCCCAGAAGCAATAAATGATGAGATTTTCAAGTACAGACCAAATAGTGCCCTGTGATGCTATAATTGACAGTACGAATTCACCCATATTCCCGCTAGCTCTTCATCATTTCTGCACACTTTGATCGACAGCCTGCTTTTATTCCAAGCAAGAGGCACATGCACCTCTATTTCAGAGTGTTGCCCTCAGGCCAATAGCCAGCTTCCCTAGGGCTTGGCAATTTGTCTTCACAAGGACAGGCTTTATCCAGTGATGAGTGAGGGAGATGGGTGTGTGTGTGCGTGTTTAGGCTCCTTCTTCCTAGTCAGGAGGATTCTGGAGCATCACCTGCCTGCTCTCCAGGAGCAAGTCTGAGCTGTGCCCTCTCGTGCCATCCTGCTCTTACCTGCCTGCTGCACTTCTTCATTTGTCTCCTTGGTTTTTATGTTTCTTAATAAATTTAATTAATTAGAACCCTTGTCTTGGGGAATGACTCTGGATAACCCATAAGAGGCTAGATGCTTCAAAAATTAGAGTTTCGCTGCAGTAAGAGAAAAGACTAGTCAAAAGAGTGGAATTATCACATGATATGTGTTTGTGGGAAGTGCTGGATTAATGCGCGAGCACAGGTGCCTTTCCATTAGGTTCTGTATGTGTGTTACAGATTAAAGATTGACATGTATCAGATCATGGCTGATATCAACTTGTACTAGACCACTAGCAGCAAAAGTAGATTAAATATGTAAGTAATGTCAGAATTTCTTTTAGACTGCATAAAACATAGTTTTACAGAGATACTAAGAAATATTTTATTAAAACTGCTGCTAAGGGAGTACCTATTGGCAGCCCTGAATTCTGCCCTATGTGAGTTCACCACATAGTGCCTTACAGTTTATGCATTTATGACTTGATAGACTAAGATGTATGTTACTTGTAGCCTTGAGGTTCTTGATCTGAACTTATTGATATTAAAAACAATATATAACCCTTAAGACTTGGGGCAGTTTAAACTTTTCCAAAGTTATTACTTAAAGATGAAAAGACTCAGATTTCCACATGAGAAATCTAATCATATTTCTCCTGCTCAGCACTGCAAGTTGCATTATAGCTGCCCGGTAGCAATGGCATCCCTATGAGAGTGGGCCCCATGTGTGTCATGTTGGTATAGCTTGGCTCTTGTGTGCTAGATAATTAATAATTGTAGGCCAAATTTCAATGTAATTTCTTATATTTATCTTCTGTTTCTCTGAGTATAATGGCATTTGAGCAAGATTTAATGTATGAGAATACTTTTATATTGCTGAAACCTGTTAAAGGTATATACTCAATATGGTTGGTTGATAAAAATTGCTGTGATATTTATTATTTATTATGCACCTATGACATGCTAGTCATGACTCTCTATACTTCATCTGCATTAATTCACTTAGTCTCCAATTTAGTCTCTTAACTTTTCAAACTAGAAATATTATTATCAACCTGCAGATGAAGAAACAGAATCTTAGTAAGGGGACTAGTCTGTGTAATACTGCAGTTATCATAAAAGTCAGACTATGAATTTCAACCCAAATTCATCTGGCTAATTGATAAAGATATTAATGATAATGGGGCACAACTGCTTTTAAATTTTGTGACTATATGAGTTTATTCCAAAAAATAAGTTTAGGGCCTTAGGCATGAAAATATGCCCCGTGGTTCATCCTTGGCCCAGGACACCACACTCCCTTGTAAAGTCAGCAGAAGTGTTTCACCACCCACCGCCTGCGGTGGCCTGAAAGCCACATCAACAGGGTGAGCACCTGAGGAGCAAGACCTGGAGAGATGCAGAGAAACACGCTGGTGTGCTGAGAAGCTGTTCGCTGGAGTCAGGTCTTAACAAAAGAGAAACTTGAGGAAAACGCGCCGAGATACCAACATCAGGCCATCAGTGGCTCCGTTGGGCAGCGGTCCTTCCTTCCTGCAGGATGCTAGTGGGGAACAGATGCGTGTGCGATGCACCTGCGCAGAGAAACAAAATATGCACGTGGAGAGGGGACTGAGGTGCGGAGAGCTAAAGCCGAATGAATAAGTAAGCACAGTGATTAGGATTCTTTAGAAATCAATTAATAGGAAACATAAATGTAAAATTATGTAAGCGGACTTAGTAGGTTGGCATACAGAATTGGCGGTGGGAGCTCCCAGTAGCCATCTGTGAGGTTGGAGGTGGGGGTCTCACGTGGTGGTGTGCAAGGGGGAGGCCTGAAGAATCCAGAAGCCCCTCAGAGGGGCAGATGGAAGCTACAGGACACAGGCATCCGGGGCCAACACCAGTCCAAGAGTGAGTCTGCAGCGTCCAGAGCTGGCTGTGCAGATGCACCCTCCCTTCTTGATTCCCTCTTTATTTTGTCGTGGTTCAACTCTTGTGGTTGGTGCCACTCACATCTGCTGTGGGTCTTTGCTGTGGTTTGGATCTTGACTGTCTCCCCAAAGCCTCAGGTATTTAGAATTGTGTGTTACTGGAAGGCAGAGCTTGGCTGGATGGGGGCTGGATGTTTGGATCAACTTGCTGCCACTGGGAAAGGTGCTGGAATAGTTTCTAGGTGTGTGTTGTTGACTGAGGGCCAGGGAAGGAGGGAGGTACACACCTTGGGTGTTGGGCCCAGGATTGAAATAAATAAAGGAAAGAAGAAACACTGATACAGCTTCTCCTGCCAAGGCTTCCTTTGTGCCTGAGTCTGCAGAATCACCTGGCTTCTGACCACTATGGGGTTGGCAGGTCCCAAGCCTCTGTCTCTGCCATGTACCTACATGTTGCCCCATGAAAGGACTGTGTGTGTGAGAGACCTTCTGAAACAATTTTGAGCCAAGTAAATGTTTCCTGCTGTACATTGTGAATGTTGGATATTTTGTCACAGCAACAAATAAGTAACTCAGACAATCTGTTCCCTCATTTTGCTGGTCTGCTCAATCACTCACAGACCCTCCAAACTGTGCCTTTTAAGCTGCTAGGTGTCTGCTAATCCATTCAAATTGTCAAAGAATGACTGAGGGTCACAGGTAGGAGGCCTAGGGGAGACTGGTGAAGTATTTGAATGTAAAAGAGCATTTGGAGTTGAGGGGATCAGAGAACGCTTCAAAGAAAGGGTGCATTTTAGTGTTCAGGGAGGCAGGGAGAAGACCTGCTAAAGGACTTCCTGTAGAGGGGAGAGAGGGGTAGAGGGGGCACTGTATAGAGGGTGGAGTGAGAGGGTGGGGTAAGTTCCATGGGAACAAATGTGAAGTCCTTTTCAGTAGGAGTGGAGTTTCCAGAGGATTTGAGAAAAGACTGCTTTACTAATGGGATTTATAGATAAGAATTTTCTTTTCTTTTCTTTCTTTTTTTTTATTTCCCCTGGTACTGAGATTCAACCTAGGGCCTTAACATTGAGCTAAGTCTGTAACCCCTCCCCCCGCTTTGTTAAAACATGGTCTCTCAATGCTCTTAAGTTGCCCAGACTGGGCTTGAACTTGGCGATGCTTCTGCCTCAGCCTCCCAGAGTGCTAAGATTGGGAAGTCTGCACCACCATGGCTGGGGGATCTTGAGCTTCCATGGATAACTCAAGTTTTACTGGGACTTGAAAAAACATGGGATCAAATTAGACTAATACTGCAGATCTGTTAATGCTCTCTGTTGTGGTTTGGATGTAGAGTGTCCCCCCAAAGTCTCATGTTCCTATGGATACTGTGTAGGGTTGGGAAGTGGGGCCTGGATGGAAGGGGGATAGGCTGGTTCCACCCTTCTTCCCAGTCTCTCTCCTCCACCATGATGTGAGGACCTCTGTTGCTGGAGCTCTGCTCTGGCCCTGACTCTGCACCAGCCCTACCATGTGCTCCCACCATTTTCCAGCCACCCATATGTGAATGGACTGTGACCTTCTGAAACTGTAAGCTACAATAAATTTTTCCTCCCTAAGTTGTGGATGTCAGGTATTGAGTCACAGTGATGAAAAAGTAGCTAAGACACTTCCATCCCAGAATCTTACTGCTTTAAAAATAATTCTTTCCATAAATTTCTTGGCGTTATGATAACTTGCTTCCTTTTCTTTTGGATAATTGGTGACTATAATTGGTCACTTCTTGCTTTGCTAACACAGCCACCATAATAACATAGATGCCACGATCCTCTTGTTACCACTGCACTGCGTGGGACTAGGCGGGCATTGTGTCCTTACCTCTGCACAGCCTTCCACAGGAGTGGGCCTGAGGCCACCTCTACTCACTGAACTTTCTGTCCTGGGCTCCTGTCTGTACTGAAGGCCATATGAAAACAGGATTTTCAGCTTCTTCCCTGTGCTTTAGACATGTGATCTCATCCAGTCCTGAATTCTGCATTCTGGGTAAACATTCTCTGGCCATCCAGTTCCAGTCATTTCTTAGAATCTTTCGGGTAAAAAAAAAAAAGACTCAAACTTAAAAACCTCGTGCAAGGTGACTACTGGCAACTGCCCATCCACCCACCAATTGTACTGAGATCTGTGTGTTTGTGGAGTGTGTCTTGGTATTTAGATTTGGTGGGTGACAAAACAGGACTGAGATCCAATGTTCAGTTAGGATGAGTTGCTTCTAACCTGGTTCACCAAGTCAGGTATATGACCTCATTCTCTCTGCTTCTTCAGCTGTTCCTTCTTCAAACACAAGATTTCCCTTGATCCAGTTATGCACGCCTTTACAGCACCCATGTCCAGCTGCTCCCTAGGCAGAGACTTTCAGACACACTGCTGAGTCAGATCCACAGAGGTCTGCACTGCCAACATCTCAATCATTTCTCAGTCTAACATTTTACTAAGTCCAGTGAAATAAATCCTGCTTGGATGATTAGAAAGAGAACATACCAAAGGGAAATGGAGGAAATGTGGAGGAAAAAAATAAGCGCATAGAGAGATACATTGATCTTTGCTGTGTTTTTTCTTTTTCCTACCAAAATTAACTATCAACCTTGGATTTGAAATAAGCATTTCCCCAGTGCCTGGAGTCAACCTGATATATGATCCATAGTGCTTTGCATTTTCTCTGTTATCCATGAGCACTTCCTTCAGGCCTAGGACATAGTTTGCCTTGGCCTCCCAGATGTAGGATCATAAATGCAGAATTACTAGAGTTATATTGTCTATTTATATCAGGGGTGCTATTAGGTGTTATATACTTCTTACTGACTTAAACTAAATATCTACCACCAATACGATGAGATAGTTTATATTCAACGGGATGCTAGGTTTCAAAACTCTCTGAGTGTTGATTTTACCAAGAAAATATTCTAATTTATTTCTAAAGTTGGCTGTCAATTGCTTAAGATTCTTTGGGGTGGGGTTAGGGACAATTAAAGTTATAATAAGCAGAGTCTTCACCTAATTCTTAAATGTCCATCTTCCTGGGTGCCTTTGCTCAGAGGCATGACGAGACACACGTTGCCGCGTGGGGTTGGCATCCACATTGCAGGACAGCTCTACTCAGAGAGTCATCGTGGTACAGCCGGAGCTGTGCAGCAGGGCTGGGACCTGGCAGGCTCTGTCTCGTGTGGTGGAGACACTGGCACTGCGGCAGCTCACTGGGACATAGATGTACAGGAAAGGTGGAACTGGCCATCCAGAAATATTTTACTAATGGCCAGTTAATAATTGGGAATTTAAGTACTTACAACAGAAACAAAAAAGGATTTGGAAGAAGAAAATAAATGGAAATTAATCTGTATACTTTACAGACATGAGGTAACAGGCTAGGACATAGGGACCATTTCTCTACGACAGTAGTCCTTGGACTTAAGTGTCCTCAAAATCCACACGCTTGATAACACAATTCAGAGTCCAACCTCCAGTTTCTGGTTCAATAGATCTAAAGTAGGGCATGAGAAATTATACTTCTAACACGTTCTTAGGCAATGCATCTGCTGCATGCATGCCCAGGAGCACGCTTTAAGAATCACTGCTGTAGGGTTTATAGTTGGAAATAGGCCACATATGAAAAGGTAATTATCTTGGGGAGCAGTGTGTTTCTTAAATTCAAAGACCATGAGCTTGGCTTGAGGCTGATCTTGCCTTGGCAGAAAGGAAAAGGAGAAACAAAAGGGGAATTCTAAGTGCAAAAGATCTGGTTCCCAGAACAGAGTAGGAAATTACTGGAGTGAAAAAAGTGAAGAGTCCTAGCAAGGGTGGGTAGTTGGGGGACAGAGAATTCGGCACGGCAGAGCAGGTTTATGCCCAAGCATAGCAGCATTACCACTGATGTGAGCATGGAGACCAGCGGGCCCCCAGCTGGGCTCAGCGCTGGGATAGACGTGGTGAGAATGCTTGTATCCACCTTTCGTTGGTGGGTACAAGTATGTACTGGACAGCAGGTTCAGACCCACTAAAATATAGCTGGAGTTAGGTTAAGAAGTGGATAAGGAATATGTCAGATAGACACATCTCAGGTCAAGGCAAAGGGGATATACAAAGGGATTGGCGGGGGGCCCCAAACTGGAGGATCACCATGACCTGGAGGATCAAAAGGTGGGCAAGAGATGCAGACTGGGAACCAGGATGAATGCGCAGCAAAGGGTGCCGAAATAGGGCAAGGGAAGGTGGAAAGGGGCTGTCAGAGTTCATAGCAGCAGGTGCAGCACCCAGAAAGAAGACATTAACTTGCCTGCTGGATCTCAGGAGAATTCACTTCTCTTCCCAGGTAGTGGAAACTAACGGTAAGTGTGACTGGCCTAGATTCATCAGAAATGACCTGCTTCTTACGCCTGAGCACACTGGCAGTGAGGTCTCGCCCGCAGTGCCAGCTCCATGTGCACTGAGCAGTTTCACTCACATGGGAGGGTGAAAATTCACACGAGAGTCAATTCGTTCAGCCAATGATCAAGAATCCTAACTTTTTTTGTATTTTCTCAACTGGAATTGATGCAGAATGGAAGTTTGCAAAGCCAGGAAACATCAGTTTTTAAAATGTTGAGGCCATAGATCTCTGTACATGTTAGAAAGAGATCTGTTTGTCTGTATTGGAAAAAATATATATGCATACACATATGTACACACACGTGTATGCACATATGTAAAACACACATATGCCTATCTGTCTGGAAGTTATCTGTGCCAGCCAATGGAGGAGAACAGAAGTAAGGGCTTTATAAGATGCCCAGAAAAACAGGAAACTGTCAAAGTGCCAACCAGAATTAAGATTTTAGTCTTTCTTCCATGTATCATATGTGTATTATATGTCATATGACCAGGCATTTACCACGTGTGTATTACATTCAGATTATTTTGCAGATATAATAAATTTAGTTTCCAAGAAAATATACTCTTTACTTTCACAGAGCCTGTCTCCAGGAGGAAATTGTCAGGTACATAGGACATTATTAATAAAACTAGTATTAAGGGCTGACTTGGGGTATGAAATGCCATGAGAACAAGTAAACAGTAGATCCAGCCTGTCTGGGGTTGAATGTTGATCATGCTTTCACTATTGCCCACAGCTTCTTCCTGTCCCCATCTTCACCAGTTTCAAAACGACAGCTCTGCAGACTCAGCGATCGCGTGTATGAATTAGGCAAATTAGGGGAGCAATGAGGACAGCATGGGGCTCTGGAGACAGACTGTGGTCAAGTTTTGACGCTGCCTTCGCCTAACCTCTCTGTGCTCTGCTCTCATTACTTGTAAAACACTGCTAATCACATCACCTAGGGACATCAGCATTGAGTAGAAATATAGATGCACAAATATAAACTACCAGGGACTAAATTTTAAATAGATAATAATATTCACTGCTGTCATTTCTACTATCATGGTTGGTGCCATGTTCAGGACACAGTAAGTCCCTGGTTTGGAGAATTTTCCTGTAGATCCAGTTCCTGGTTCTACAAGGTCCCTGTTTGCATCTTGTAAAGCTGTCAATGATCATCTCATCATCATCATCCTAGTGATAAAGTGTCCGATGCCCTGAGTCAAAATGCACAGACATCCTAACTAGGAGAAGAACTTGCCCCAAGGATGCTAAATACTCCCAACTTCATGAAAATTGGTTCTTACGATTTCAGGGGTATAGATACAAAGTACTACAGTAGAAAACTTTGCAGGAGAAAGTCTCTTTACAAACGTGTGTGGGTCTGTATTAACAGGATTGTCAGACTTCAGGAAGGTATAATGCATTTGAAGCCCTTTTATTTCTTTCAAAGAGCAGCATGACAGGAACAGGGAAACCGAGGAGGAAAACAGCCTCACCCACCTGATAGCAATTGGACGCAAGACGAGCTGCGAGGGGGCGTTTGCTTCCTGACCTGCGGAGAGCGAAGAGCAAGAGCACCTGATGTTCAGAGGCCAAACTTGCAGCAAATCAACTTCTAGCAACAGCTGGATAATGGCTTCACTGAGAGTCACAAGCAAAGGAGCGCAGGATGTTAAAAATAACATCAGGGTTTTCACGGAGCAAGTTTTGATCACTAACGAATCCGGCGTCCCTGCTATGCTCGCCATTGGTGGCCATCCTTTGAGTGTCTGTGCTGTCAAGAACAGACGGCCACGGAACGGGTCAGCCACGGTACGCAGGAGGTGTCATGGGAAAGTGTGCTTTCTGCGGGAGCCAGGACCCGGGCTGACATTGTCAAGGCAGCCGCTTTCTCTGCTGCCTTTGGCATGTCACAGGGCAGGCCACAGAAGATTCTCCAGGTACTTACTTGACTCTGTCCTCGTTCCCATCCCAACTATTCTAATTTTATTGAAAAGTAAAAAAACACAAAACCATCTCTCTCAACTGTATGTAAAAGAGAGAAACCTAATATTTAATATGGATGAAATCATTCTCTGTTCTCCTTCAGGTCAGGAAGCAGGTACCCCAAGAAGAGCCTCCCACTTCAAAGGGGTCATTGTGTTTTAATCAATGGTGGGCTTGTGCCTCAAAATCTTGGTCTTTCAGTTCTTCAGGATCAGTTAACAATACTCAGAAATAAACCAAACTGTGTCTTTTGAAGTCATTCTTTATGTATAGTTCAAATCTCTTAAAACCATCATCTACTGACCCACCTCTAAATTAAATTGTTTTAAATTTCTAAAATGTGATTTAACACTATTTCCATTTAAAAATATACAAAAGAAAATTACCTAAAGATAATAAGCCTGAAGAGAAGCCCATGAAACATTTCAAATGATGTCAACATCATCAGATTGTGTGTGTAATATGGGAATTGCCAGGTTGATATCTTGAAAGGGTGAGACTCTCATTGTTGGAGGTGTGTTGGATTAAAGATTACTCACTCATCTCACCAAGTATGTTGGCTGTACATAAAGATAATGTATGTATCTTATGAAAGACAGAAGAAAAAGGTTGGGTGCTTTCATTATAAAGAAGTGATAGGAGCTGGAGGAATAGCATAGCAGTTAGAGTGGTCGCCTAGTAAGTGCAAGGCCCAACACCACAGAAGCCAGGTGTGATGGCATGCATCTATAATTGCAGCACTTGGGAGGCTGACTCAGGAGGATTGCCCTGAGATCAAGATAAGCCTCAGTTCTACAGTGAGGTCATAGGACTACAGAGCAAAACCTTGTGTAATACAAAATAAAACGAAACAAAACAACAGCAACAAAGAAATGATAGGTATTAGAAGGGAACAAATGAGTTTGCCTTGGTCTTAAGATTATACTGTTAAATGCATTGAAATGTGTTAGAACATCACAAGGGGCCTGATGATTATGTATAATTTTCCTGTGTCAGTTAAAAGAAAACTCTACTTAGCACCTCACCAGAAAAATCTTCATTGACAATTTATCTGCAAGAATTTCTGAACATAAACCGAGGTGCTCTTTCTCGTCCCTGCCTTCCTAGTCTTCTTATTGTTTGTCTCCAAGTGACATTGTATGTTTATTTATGTTTTTATCTTCCATGAATGTGTAAGAGCACAGGACAAGAATTATTTGATTAACCACAAAGTTCCTTGCACTTAAGCTAGAGCCCACCAGACCTAGGCACTTAGTCAAGTATTTGTGGAATAAACTCACAAATGATAAACATTCTACTTGTGGCTTATTGTAATCAAAATTCTTGGGTAGTAGCTACCTTGTGTTGCGCTCCCTCTGGTCATGCAGAGATGAATGTGCCCATACTTTAGGTTTAAGAGCTACGTCTCAGAATGCAGGAACTGCCCAGGCATGTAGTACTGGCAGTGCTGAGCCAGGAAGCCTGTATTCACATTGCTAGCTTAATTCCCAGTTTTGCTTCTTAGCGATAGGCATAAACACAGGCCACATTTTAGTGAGCCCCTCTGAGTCACCTTGTAGGCAGAATGTGCCGGAATGATGCTTAGCATTAAAAAGAGTTTCTCTGTAGTTCTTTTCATTGTTTTCAATGTTTAAGTTTTTCTAAATAAAATATATGATGACAGTTGTCTTATAAAAGGGATAAGTGGAAATAATTCTGCCACTTTCAACCACTCATATATGTGTAAATGACCAAAGAGCATTTTTAGCAAAACACAGAGCCATTTCCTCTGAAACAGTCAAACAGTCTCTGACTTTCTTCCCTGTATCTCCCGCCTCAGAGATTTAATTTGCAAATGTCTTTCTCTTGGTTTCATTTGTACCTGGCACTCACTATGTGCCTAGTTCCTAAATACTCCTAATTATCAGAAAGTGCTTTCTGCAGCTTGGTGCCTTTTAGACACTTTTTACCAGCAAATTTTGTATCAGAGTCTTCAAGACTGTAGGATGTGTGAACAATATACTGTGAATGAAGAAATGGTAATGTGATTCAGACAGCTTGATTCCAGCAATTTGTCATGGTTTTCCGGCAGCAGCCACATTTGCCTGCCTGACATGGTGTCCTAGAGACTTCCTCGGCACCATGGCCTGGGTGGAGGCCTTTCAGTGCTTCCAGGGATGTTGTAACTGGGCTGTCATCACTCACAGCTACTCACGGGCAGCGGCACTTAAGGGCCGGAACAGTGAAGAGCCCTGACATCCTGGGAGCTTTGCCTTCTCACACGACTGAACGAGCTGTCCTTCCTCACAGAGCTTTACTTACAGCTCCTGGTGGAGAATAACACCCGCCGTGTTTGTATTATGTAGTTCCCACAGCACCATGACAATTGACATCGGCTTTTTTTTTTTTTTTTTTTTGTACCATTAGAATTCACTTTGGAACTGGTTGATGGACAACAGTTAACAATTCTGTGTATTTATACATAGAAATCAGCTTCCTTGCCATGGAAGTGGCTTTTTCTAGTTAAATTTGCCTCTATCACACCCACAAGAATTCCTCAGAGTGAACCTGGAATTAGTACTGGTTTAAACTTTTAGAGTCAAAATGGGGAAGTGTTTAATACTTAAAAATGAAGTTCATCAACATAAAAATTACCATTTTCCTACCTCATGCAGTTCTGTATATCCAGACAGAAAATAAAGAGAAATTTCTACTTATTCTGTTTTAATTGGAATCTAATCTCAACCTCTGTCCCTTAGCAAGAGAGGTAAATGCATTGAAAAGATTTATTTTCTCTTTTTAGAGAATAAGTCTGTGAACTAGTGGTGAATATTTGGATCTGTGCTCAAAATAATGGGTATTCTTGCTTCATCGTTGAAAGCCAAATGTCTCTAATATATAAAAGCTGCTTGAGAAGAATTTATTATTGTTGAAGAACTTTTCATTCTTACTCTGTTCCTACTCTAAATTAACATTACGTGCAAAGACCCCAATGGCATGGGCTGGAGGAATAGCCCAGAAGTTAAAGCACTGGGCTCAAGGCCCTGAATTCAATTCCCCAACACTACACAAAGCTGAGCTTAGTGGCTTATGCCTATAATCCCAGAACCCAGGAGACTGAGACATGAGGATTGCTGTGAGTTCAAGGCCAGCCTGGACTTCATAGTGAATTCAGAACCGGCCTGGACTGCAGAGAGTGAGACCTTATCTTAAAAAAAAAAGACCCAATTAGAAAAGATAGGTAAGGGAAGAAGGGAAGAAGCAACATTAGGAGTTGTGGGAGCTGTTCAAGCAGTTATGGGTCTCTGAGTTCATCTGTCCATATCTTTCCAGAGGTGAGAAGACTGAGGTCTTGGAAAGATGTAGTGACTTCTGCAGTCACTGATATGTTGTTAGGCTCCTTCTCTTCTATAAAGTTTTAGTGCAACATCATGGTATGTGTAACAGTTTGAGTCTAAAATGTTCTTCAGAAGTCTCACGTGTATGCAAGGTGTTTGGACTGAAGAGGCACTCTACTCATGGGTGGATTAAACTATGAATGATTTCTTGTACTGTCACGAGGTACAACCTTATTGCGATAAGGGTCACAGAAGGGACTTGGAAGACAGTAGTTTTTTTCTGACTCCTCCCTTGCTGTCACTGGTTCCTGACCACTGTGTCATGAGCTGATTTCCCCAACACTAGGCCCATCTGCCACTTGTGAGTTACCACGCGTGGAGTGAGACCATGAAACTATAAGATAAAATAAATTTTATTCTCTTCCTTTGAGTCATGGGTGTGGAGTATCGTGTCCATCAACGAGAAGGTGACTAAGACAGATTATTGCACTGTTTGTCATGTAATGAAGTCTGATATTGTAAAATAAATTCACACTCTTAAGGAATAGATAACATTATTCAGGCAGAAATTTGTATTAGTTAAAGAGTAGTGAATAACACACAAAAAAATTCAAGCATTTCTTCTTTCACCAACTGAAGTTTCTTGTCACCCTGACAAGATACGTATGTGCACAAAATGCTCAACTTCGTTGTAAACCTTAAATTTTGCACTTACACATATCAATAAAATGGGGAAAAAAACCCACAATACTGACCACTTTGATTGTCTATAATGGCTATGGAAAAGGAAATAATTGCCAAATTGCCGACATAACTGTTTTTGTTCAAATACAGAGTCTACTATTCCCTTAGTTGAGCATTGTCATACAAATGGCACTCTACAATTCAAGTCTTCCTATGCTCAAAATTCTAAATAATTTAGGAAAAAATTATCATACAATTTAATTCTAATTTCATACCTCTATGTCCATAATTGCTTTGAAATCTGAAATTATTTCCAAAATTAAAACATTTTATCAATGTCTAATCTATTTAATGAAAATTCTCAGCGCAATTCCTATCTTTTCTATAATTAACCACTCCTGATCCTTGCTAACGCTCCCATGAATAAACAGCAGAACTAAAATAACATTGTCTTTCATTACTTCCTGTTGTTTCCTTTTTACTCCTTTAATAATTGCTATAGTCTGAATATTTGTGTTCCCCCAGAAATAATATTTTGAAATCCTACCCCTCAAGCTGATGATATTAGGTTATGAGTCTTTGGGAAGTAATTGGATATAATGAAGTATTTAAGGGTGAGATTGGTACCCTGACAGAAGTGACTCAAGACCTCCTCCTTCCTTTCACCCTGTGAGGACACAGCAAGAAGGCACTGTTCACAAACCTCAACAAGCTGGTCCCTCAATGGAAAACATGTCTACATTCATCTTAGTCTTTATAGTCTCTAGAACTGTGAAAAATTAATTGCTGCTATTAACATGCTAATTAAAAACAGATACTATAATATTATAATGTGATATTTGTAATAACATCCCAGAGAAAGGACAGTTATTAATATACATTTCTTTCTCATATCATAGATATTAGGAATGCTTATGATATCTTAACAATAGTTTATATGTACGATTCTTTTAAGTGTTGTTATGTTGAATACATGTGTTGAGAAATTTTTAAGAAATATTTTGACTTACAGCTCTTACTTTTTATTTGACAAATCCCTATTAACTGACTATTATTAAATACTTTTAAGCTATAATTTGTTAAACTAAAAACAATCATAATTCCTCAGCCTACTTGAGGAAAGAGAGGAACACAGTAGAGTTAGATTAATCTTAGAATTTTCAGTTACTATTAACTCAAATTTTATTAGCTTTGAGAACTTATACAAATTATGTACCTTTCAGAATTTTAAAAATTCTAGATAATAAGACTGTCATAGACTGAAGTTTTATGCAAATATGTAATAGTGAATTCAAATGCATTATTAAGTAGAAATGTTTATTCAGAAGTCCTTGGACACATACATATAATGCATGAACACAAAAATTACTTTCTCTGTCTCAGAATTCTGCTTATTATTGTTATCTAGGAAGGAGAGATATCACACAGATAAACACAAAACTGATGAGAACTGATGATTAAATTTATTAACCTTCCATTAAATAGCATATCAAAATAGATTCACAAAGTTTTTTATGACCTATTTTATTGAAAAACCAAGAAAACACAAAATACTTTAAAGTTATATGGAACAAAATCATGATAAAATATTTAAGGGGAAATAAAAATATATTTCAGAAAAAATTGATAGGCTGAATCTCTTGCTATACTCCCAGCAATAAATCAAGACAATATCAGAGAAAAATTTTGCTCATCTTCAAACTGAACTACACATATGTTGCATGAGTTCTTCCAAAAAATTTCAGAACATGGAAGAAATTGGGGAATTTTCAGTTTTCTTTCCCTGAGGCTGGAATACACTGATAGTAGTTACACCATAGCTGAAAACTGATTTGACTTAAGAGTATTGTTACAAAAATCTGAAATAAAACATTACTTTAGGAATGAAATTCAGCAACTTGTGAGAGAAGACTGTCCCACATTTAAATACAGGTATAACAGGAATGCAAGGATGGTTTGATATTAACTATTTCAATTTTAGCAAGCTGTTAATAAAATTAGCTATCAATAGGGTTCAGAAATAAAAGCTATATAATCATTTTACTGTAAAAGCTATTCTAAAATGGTGTTTGACAAATTTAATAGGCATATTACATTAAAATTAATAGACATTGATGGATTCTTCTTTCTTTTTCTCAAGTCAGAAACTAGAATATTTCCTAACAATAGAATATTCATTTGATAATATGGGCTGATATAATTATATGGTCTAAAATTATAGGTTTTTAAAGTATACAAGTTTTAGATTTTAAAAAATCAGAGTTAGGGAAGTATGATTATGCAGATGGCATGACTATGTATTTTGGATCTCAAGGAAATTAAGCAAATATTAGCAAAATAACCACTTAATTATTTATTAAGTCATCAATTTAATAGCCAGAAGCTTGTATTTTCTCTACATATATGAAGAGCTGATATAACTAGGAAAAATAGTAGAAGAATTTTCTCATTTTGTTGGTCTTAAAATTTATAAAATACATAAGAAAAAGTAGTAAAAATGTGTAAGACCTTTTACTTAGGAAAACTAAAGTGTCTACAGACAAATCTGATATTTTTGCAAGATTGGGTTTTTGTATCCCAGAACAGGAGAATATGAAAATTTAATCAAGTAAAGATGTTGATCATCTCTAAATTAAGGCATAAAACTAATTTAATGTATATCTTTAAATGACAATATTTTTAAAGAAAAGATTGGCATCTTTGCATATTCATGTAGAAAAGATAAAAGAGCAGCCAATATGTTTCTGAAAAACAAGAATAGTAAGTCATCTAGTTATACCCTTTTAAACTATATTAATTAAATTTTGGATACAGGTATACATTATCTATCATCTACTTATCTAGTTATATGTGATTGTTGATTTTTTAAATTCTTATTGATCTACAAAGATGTTGATTTCCTATGACTTAATTTATAATATGTAGGTAGTATTTCAATCAGTGGAAGAAACATGTCAATAAAAATGTTACATGTAGGAAAACTACCTTAGCCTCATTTATAATTAATGTTTAAAAATAAACTACATTTGAAACATTTCAAAAGAGAAAAGAAAAATAAGTTTAAATATACATATTTTGATAGCTGTATGGGGCAACATCAGATATTATTTCTAATTGTTTAGATTGGTACTGACTGTCAGGAAAGCAACTCTATGATCTCTGTCAAAACATGCATACTTTTCACCTCAAAATTTTATGCAAAATTTGTGTATGAACATAGGTACAGAAATTTTATATATTTATTGCTGTTTTGAAAATAAAATAGCCCAACATAGAAAACCATACATATGTCAACCCACAGAAGACAAGCTACATTAATTTTAGAGTACATGCATTCTAAAACATGGCATAACCTTTGGAAAGAGTGAAGTAGACATGTACATTTCTTTACATAACTATTTCTGAGAAATAGGTAAGTGGAAAAAATCAAAATCTATGAAATGAAAAATCAGTGTGGGTGGGTAAGTTCTTAGTTGTGTAAATGTGAAAAAGGATTAATATGTTAAAACATATATAAGTGTACTCACAAATATGCAGACTGTCTTGAGAAGGCTGCATTGAAAATGGGTAGTTGGGTTTCTGAAAGAACAAGGAAATGTAATGTAGCTGGGAAAGTGACAGAATTTTCACTTGATGTCCTTGTACTGTCGGAGTAATTATAATTAAAAACACCAGTACTTAAAAAAAAAGGAACACATTTTCTCTGTAAAATTTTGGAAGACATTTTGGTTTTACTTTCACTGTGATAAAAGTATTTATTTGCTTACAGAGCTGCTTTTATTCTCATTGCAGAGTAAAACGAGTTGACTGTACAGTTTCCAAATGGAAAATACTTCTTCTTCGGGGAAGTAGGGGTGGCAAAGTGTGACACAATGTTCCTGATGAGTAACAGAAAAGTGATCTGATTATATTATTTCCAAGAAAACAGGCTGCACCCAGGTGCCCATTTTGTATCCCACACTCCTTTCTGTGAATGGGGTGTGCTGTCCCAGGCTCGTTCCAAAACCCACATAAAAATTTTACATTCGTTTCTGGAAAAGCATTTGGGGAAGAAGTCTGAATGACGAGAAAGCCTTTTTCCCATTTCCTTCTCACGCTCAATAGTAGCACCAGCAGCACTGGAAAATAATGTCCGAGTCTGAAGGCAGGTACGGCAACTACAGAGACCTCCTTTGATACCTCTGAAGTCATTTTAAACGGGGCCATTCATTTTGTCTGCGCCGCACAACTCATCCCGAACTTAGTACAGTCGTCTATTGTTGCCCGCTGATCACCCGTTCCTCCCATGGTCTTTGTGTTTGATCTGGGAGACATTAAGCAGCACAGAGAGCAAAAGCATCCTTGGGTACCCTGCCACATGCCCTTGGCAATTCACTTAATGGAGAGAACCTTTTTATTTGCCGTTTACCCACTGTCAGGGAGGGTATACTGTGGTGAGTGGTGTACCTCTGAAGGATCCAGCAGGGGGTTCAGCCTACAAAAAGAAGACCGAGTTAATACACAGAAAACGGTAGTGCTTTTGAGCAAGGAAGTGATGTCAACCGCCTGGTGATCCCCTTAAAAATGGAGTTCCACTAAATGGTTTGAACAATTGCTTTGTGGGATATCTTCACTCTTTCCTTGAAGGGTCAACTTGATCTGGGAGCTCTTCTCAATGGACCCAGCATGTAGTGGCAACAACTCCCTAGCTAATAAAGAGACTTTCCATTTCTTTCTGTCTTCTTTTTCATTTGGATTGCAGCACTGAAGTCACTGCCTTATGAAAGGCAGTCCATGCGTGGGCACTATTATCTGTCCGTGTGTCTGAGGTCAATGGCAAAGGCATTGATGCCTAGAGTAGTGATGGTTGGGGTTGTGTACTCCACCCAACAGTGGAAAGCTAGACCATGGGGAGTGGCCCACAGGGGACTGCAACATCAGTAGTAACTAGAGAGGAGTGGAAAAAGCGAGCATTTTTATCTCTCTTGTCACAGAGCACAGTACTCTACAGCATGGGGAAAGTCAGGTGCAAGTTTAGACTCAGGTGTCGGAGTGGTAATCTAACATTCTCCGACCACGCTTTCTTCAGTAGATACAGGTGAAAGTGGGAAACTTGGGAAGAAAAGGGGCATCCTGTCTTCCAGTTCAAACTGAATGGAGTAAGTTCAAATTGACTTGAAAAAACTTTTCATTTGGAAGCATAATTGAATTCATACCGATAAAATTACTTTTTGTAGTAATAGATATCTGTCATATCTAAGTAGATATTCTTTCACTTTATATTATGAACAGATCTAAAAGTTAGACATCTTTTTTAACTAATTGAAGGGTTACATGCCTTTTACTAATGGGACAAGCTAACCAGATTGCCATTTTGCAGTGTAATTCAAGGGACACCGAAACGGTGGGCCAGGTTCTGTCTCTCTGGATTCTGGATTAGACTCTGATTAATGCTTTGATTACTGTAGTACATGAAAAGCAAGAAATAGGGATTGGACTCTATAAATATAGAGAGGAGACGGATGAAGTTTTATGCCAGAATTGTAGGGAAGTAGTGAAGGTGTGGTGGTTGGATCTGGAGTGTCCCCTAAAAGCCTCATGTGTAGGGTTGGGAGGTGGGGCTGGAAGGAGAGGGTGCTAGAGGCTTGACCTGGAGGGGCATATGCTGGTTCCACCCTTACCCGCACTCTCTTTCACCCAAAATTGTGAGGATCTCTATGCTGCTGGAGCTCTGGCTCTGGCCCTGCCCCAACTCCAGCCCTGCCATATGCTTTTCCATTATTCTCCAGCTGCCTGCCTGTGAATGGATTATGACTTTCTGAAACTGTAAGCTGAAATAAATCTTTCCTCCCTAAGTTGTGGATGTTGGGTATTGTGTCACAGCAATGAAAAAGTAACCAAGACAGAGGGCAATTCTCTTTCACTCTTGGCTTGGATGCCCTGTAAATATATCACGTGTGGGCACTTACTTGTCTTGTGTGGCTCTCATTTTAGTGAACAGTCTTCTGCCCTTCAGTACACAAGTCCCTTGTGTACTTTCCTTACAATATTCTTTCCTTACAACGTTCTTGCATGGACATTGTTTCTCCTAGCTGCTTACGAGTAGATGCCTCGTAAGTGCTACCTCAAGGGAGCAGCATATAAACACCATGCTTCTGCTTGCTGCTACCTGACCGAGGTCCAGTCCTCACCCTGAGCTTCAGTACACCTGATGTCTTTACTTCCAAGTCTCTTGACCATAAAAATCACTTTTTTTTCCCTCCAGATACTCCAGTCTTTTCGTGAATAAAGGAGACCAACACTTAAATTTCTTAGACCAGAAACAACTTGATTTCTTTCACTACCCACCTCCCGACTCTGGTCCCCACCAGTGAGTGTGGGTGTGCACATGAGCATTATCAGGACCTGGAATTCTATGCCAGGAATAGACTTTGACCTTGGCTCTCAGCGGGATCTCTGAGGCACTCTCTCTCTCACATGAATTTCTGAGTTCACTTCTTAGCTGGGATTCATGCTCCTGTCGTGCCTTTGCAAACTTCCCACTCCAACTGAGAAGAACAATCTCCTTAAATTAAAAAGTGGGTCATGACTTTCTTTTTCTTTTAGATTTCTTATTTTGAAAAAAAAAAATTGTAGGCTCACAGATGAGGGCAAAGCCAGTAGAGAGGATTCCCATGAGTCCTTCCCTTAACTTCCTTTGAAGTCAGCACCTTACACATCCATGGTGCAATTAACAACATTAAGAGATTAATACTGATATAGTACTATCAAGGTCATTTAACATTTTTTCCAGGTTTTTCTGTAAATGTCATTTTTCCATTTTACAATCCTATCTTTAGAATATATATTTTTTTTTGCTTAAAACTTACAAAGATTTCCTATTGCTCTTAGAATAAACCCCAAATTTCTTATCATGTTCTTAAAAGCACTGTGTGCTCTCTGCTCAGCCTTCTTTGCAACCTTGTTCTTCTCCTTTCCGCCCTTTGCTGGGGTCACTTTGAGTTTCTTGAACACCCCAGGGCTCTTTCTCAGCTCGGTGCCTTTGTGCGTCTGGTCTCTCTGTACGATGCTCTTGTTTGCAGCTTTCTGCAGACAGCTCCTTCCTTTTTGTTCGGTCACCTTAATTATCACTCTTTCTAATAGTGCTTAAGACACAGGTGTCCTATACTGAACTGTGTGCTTATTTCTCAACCAGCATTTTTACACTTTGCAGTTATTTAGCTCTTTTGTCAACTTACTCTATTGTTATCTGGCCCAATAAACTATAAAGTCTCAGGAAGCAAGAGCTCATATGATACATGTAGTAGTTTCATATTGTTGCCATAGAAATTACTGTAGGTGTTAGGGCTTATAACAGTATAAATTTATCTCGCGATTTTGTGTGTCAGAAGCTCAGCGCTTTGACTAGATTCTCTGCTATAAGTCTTAAGAGGTGAAATTAGGTGTGGGCAGGATTGTTTTCCTTTATGGAGGCTCTGGGAAGAATCTACTTCTAGGCTCCTCTAGTTAAGTGAGAGAATTCAGTTCCATGTTGTCATAGGCTTACTCTCTAGCTGTTGGCCGGTTTCACTTTCAGCTTCTAAAGGCTACCGGCATCCCTTGGCTTGTGGCCCCGCCTTCTTCAGAGCAGATGACAAGGGGCTGGCTTCCTTTTAGGCTTTACATCTTTCCTGGTTTTTTTTCTACCATCATATTCTTTCATATCAACCAGAGAAGAATTTATAGTTTTAATAGCTATATGCCTACCTGGATAATTTAGGATGCTGCATTTTGAGCCCCTCTTTCAATTTTTATGTTGACGTTTTCAATCTCACTATAATTGTTGTAGAAAGATAGTGATTTTAGGGAGCTAACTAACTCTAAATGAATTCATAAGAATGAACTGATCTGATGTGACTGGTGGATCTGTAAGAAGAAACACGTGTGTGTGTGTGTGTGTGCATGTGTGTGTGTGTTAGGGTCTGTGCACAGAAGAAAGACCATGTGAGGGTGTAATGAAAAGGTTGCAAGTCAGAAAGAGAAGCCCCAACAGATCCCATTTGGCAGAAGCCTGATTTTCGACTTCTCACCTGTACAACTATGAGAACATTAATTTGTTTTATTGAAATTTCTCATCCTGTGTGTCTTATGGTAGCCCAAGCGCACTGGTGCACTGTTCCTATTTCCAGGCCCTTGGCCTTACTCATATCTTCTAGTCCTGCTTGCCAAGAAGCATGGCAGGGCTGTGAGCATAGGTATCTTGACAGGAGTTATTATTTACTTTTCTACGATACCTGTCTTTTTGACTATTGTATCACTCAGCTCATTAAACACTCATTAAAACATAAAACAATGAGTAACAAAGGATTTGGTGTGGCTTACTAAGAATTATTTAAGAAAGACAGCTGGTTTTATCCCAGATATCACAAGTGAACACCGCCCAGGCTCCTTCCTGCACTGGTGTCTGATGTCACATTGAAGGACTCTTCAACTCTACTAGCAGAAAAGATAGATCCTTTAGAAAATGTTGTTTTATAGTTGTAATGTCTGAATTTCATCCAATACATTTATAGCTTTAGCTATTTCTTATTTATAGCTTTAGCATTTATAGCTTTAGCTATTTCTTATTTCTTATTGGCTATTAGGAACAATGTACACCTTACTGGGAATTTAGAGACTTCGGTCTAATATAAAATTTCCTTGCTTTCTGCCCTCTCAGCCTCTGTGCTACCAAGTTTGCAGAGTTAACTTCCCAAGCGTTACATAGAACAACAAGAAATAAATGTCTTGGTTAACTTTGGCTTGAGAAGGGCTTATAGATATTCTTATGCTCAGGTGACACCTTCTGTCTACTGTCCTTTGCAGCAGGAGAAGACAAGTGTGAGACCTGAACATGTGAAATGTATAAACTGTTGTCTGTGCAAGTCCTGAGGCATGACGCAGTACACAAGAAGACTTGGGACCTTCAACTCATCAAGTTGGACTCTGCATGCATGTTCTTGTGGACAGTATGGCTAACTGGAGAAAGCAAATGTTTCACAAGCAGCAAGCTTAAATTCAAGTTCTATCTCTAAAGGTAAACAGCCACATGTTCCCTAAAATACTTGAGCCTGTTTCCTCATGATGATACTTTACCTCCAGTGCTCGCCAAAGGATTAATTCATGTAACTGCCACTCATTAAACCTAGAAGCAGTCCAAAGAGTAGTAGCTTCCTGCACAGTTTTAGATCCTCAGAATGATCAAACATGTACAGACACTCATAGCCTGCCATAATGTTCGAGGGGGCGGAGGTTACGGTTGATTACGGGGAAGCTAGAAGCATACCATACATAGGATGCGTGGTAGGGAGGAGGGAATGTGAACGCACTGGCCACGGAGCAGTGGAGGGCTTAGGGCAGGTTCGTGGAGTGATTTTCAGTCAGTTTGCCTTTTGCTGTGAGAAGAGGGTGTAAAATATTCTGATCCATTCTTGGCATCACTATGGGTTAGAGTTTAGAGAAAGGAATGATGAATGAGAGGAGAGAGAGAGAAGGGAAGAGGAGAGGGAGGAAGAGAGAGAGGGAAGAGAGGCCTAAGATCCACTGCATTGTTCTTTGCCTACACACACTCTTAAAACTTTCCCCTGAACAGCTCTGCTCTTCCTTATGGTCTCATGTTGCTAACATGAATCCCTGTGGCATGCCTGACTCGTCTCCAAAAGGAGGCTAACTAAATATTGAGACACCGTTGTTACCAGCTTACCTCGCAGTGGCACAGGGAGCACTCCTGGCTGCAGGTGACAGCGAAGCCCCGCAGATGTGCACAGGCAGGAGCTTGCAGCGTCTCGGTGGCCACCAGGAGAGAAGACCGTGTGGGTCTGAGGATGAATGCAAGGTAAAGATGGCTGTTTTTCTTCTAACGGGCTTCGGGTACTGTAGAAAGATGTGATGCACTTTTGAATAATAGGGCCTGCTGAGAGTGCGTCTGATGCCGTGTCAAGGGACGTGAGTGAATCTGCCTCCACAGAAAATAAGCAGAATCCTGGCAGCTACAATGCGCTAGCACTTACTTCTATTCTTTGTTTCCTTTTTTTTTTTTTAATACACCTGTGTCTGAGCTGAAGATCAACACTAAGAAATAAAAGCTCACTGCTGACAGATAAAAATGTTTAGAGAAACAGTAGCTTGCTGAAAAATTGGGCTGGAGTAAAATACAGAGACTATTTTTGGAGACAGAGAAAGAGAGAAATAAAGAGAAATATGGAGATTCAGTTGTTTTTCTTACACTAAACCAGCCCCAAGAGCCAAAAGGATTCCCATGTAAGGAGATGCTGAGAACAGAACTTGGGTGCTGTTGACCGTATTTGTGTTTGTTGAAATCTGAAAAAACTAACGGGTGTTTTTATTTTTAAGAATCTCTATGATTTTAATTTTTTGGGTCCAGGATCAAGGATCTGTTGGGCTTCTATGGTCAGATTTTACCATCATCCAAAACATTAACACTTGTCATTCCTTTTTGTCTTATTTTCTCCCCAAATTATCTATTTGTACTTGTGGTGATACATAATGCAAAAATCTTAATCAATATCTGTATTGGATGCTGTAATTTGTGTCACAGATAACCAATTCAAAACTAATGTATAGCCATTGGGAAAATAGTATGGAGATTATTAAAGAATTGGAAAGTAGAGCTATCACATGACTTGGCAATCTCTTTTTTGCATGTAGCACCCTAAGAAGATGAGGTCACCACCTTATAAGGATGTCTGCACTGTAGCAGTGTTGTTCACAATTACCAGGATGTTAGTTTAAATGTACACACACACACACACACACACACACACACACACGTGTCATAGCCTCAAATTGGAATTCCTACCACTCGCCACTGCATGACAGACCTAGAGGACATCATCCTAAGTGAAGTAAGCTGTTGAGGGAGGAAAAAGGAATGATTTCACTTATATGTGGACAAAAGAAAGACCAAATATACAGAGAGAGAGAATGAAAGAGGGACTATCACAGGTAGAATTTGCAGGAAAAGAAATAGGGGAGATGTAGGTTAAAGTGTAAGAAACATGACATATATGTAGGATAAGCAAGTCTGGTGGTCTGGTGCTAAGAGCGAGGGCTGTATTTAATTCTGTGAAGTGATGTATGTGTGAACTTATTCTATTAATAATCATTTCACTATATATGTATCTTATCACATTGTATATATTGAATATATACAATAAAATTTATGCAAATTTACAAGCAACAGATTAAGGCCTTGCTCTTCTAGTTGTCAGGTGTGAAGTGTTAGCTCTGGCCACTCACGACTGAATCCTATGGGACAGAAAGACGCTTCTTCCCAGGCTCTGTGCTGTCCTTCCCCAGGAAGCTCCTTTCCAGTGTCTGTCCCAGCCAGGCATAAGGGTCCAGCATTTGCTTCAAGGGAAACAATCCTAAAGTCACCTCAGCTCCAGCCCTACCCATGTCGGCCCTGATGGTGGAAGACAAGCTAGTGACGGCTGTATTGTCAGATGGCCATTTGCAGGGCTTCCAGCTGTCTTTAATATTCTGCTTCTTAAACTTGCAAAGTGTCCTATACTTAGGTTTTCATATGTAATACGTTAAGCTTTTTCTAAAGTATTTGATAATGGATAAATAAATATACCTTAAGGTAAATAAATACCAAGAATTTGTGCTTTGCTATCAGATAGTTTTGGGCTAGGATCCTGCCTCTCTTTCTTACTTCCTTGGCAAATCATATCTCACTGAGTCTGTATCTTCTTACATATAAAAATCTTACTGTGTCTCTTTAGAGAGTCTACCATAGTGCCTAACTCTGTTTTTGTTTGTTTGTTTGTTTCTTTCTTTCTTTTGAGACAGGGTCTCTTGGTAGTCCAGGCTGGTCTTGAACTCACTGTGTAGCTTTGGCTGACCTCAAACTCACAGCAAACCTCTTGTCTCAGCCTCCTGAATGCTGGCATTACAGGCGTGTGCCACAATGGCCAGCTATTATGGAGGATTGAACCCAGGGCCTCATGCTTCCTAGACAAGCACTGTAATCACTGAGCTACATTCCCAGCCCCAATAACTCTTTAAAGACGTTCATATGTGATGATTTTTTTTTGTTTGTTTGAGTTTTAGTGCTAAGCATTAAAGTCAGGGCCTCATGCAAGTAAAGCAAGTGTTGTACCATTGAGCTGCATCCCAGGTCCACACCTATATTAATCAATTAAAGGATGGTATGTAGTGGAAGAGTATAGTAGAAAGTAAAAGCAATTTCTGAACTGGAAGGCTGTGCTGTCCCTGCACCTTCTGCTTAGGGTCTGGGCTAGAATGTCCTTTTTTACGCAGAATTGTAAGCTGAAAAACTAGATAGATATCTTCTCTAATATTATGTGTTACTAAAAATAGAAATTCTAGGCTTCCAAGTATTTTTTCTGCCACTGGCATGGCTTTCTTTAGCCTAGCAGAGATCTCTGTAGCCTAGATAACTGAAGTTTTCAATGCTGGTAAGTGTTACAATAACTTAGGCACCTTGAGCTAATATTCATGGTTGAGTCCCACCTTTCAGAAATTCTCTTCTTCTGGGGTGGATTACATTATTTTAACCTTGTCAGTGATTCTAATTTAAAAAAAAAAAAAAAAGATGTGAGTCTAGACTTTCTCAAATCACTAACTATCTACTTGGAGCTTTTCGGGTCTGTGGGCATGCAGATAGTTTTTACATAAAGCCTCCAACCCTAATTGGAAATAAGGTTATGACTCAAATCAGAACAGGGAGTTGTTTAAGACCTGTGTGATCAGTCAGAGTGAAGCCAATGATTCTACTACACTTGTATGGCTGTCGGCATTGATGACTGTGTTAGCCCTGGCTGATCACTATGCCTGGATGGAAAGGTCACTGCCCAAAACAGTGAGGTCATAAACATAGTTTTAGGTAATCTTCTTGAGTCAGTTGATAGGTTGAGGACACCAATAAGGAACTATAAGCTCTCATAAAATTATAGAAGTTGTGATGTAGCTTGGTTTAAAAATATTTACTATATGCCAGTCACATCTGTAAAATACCCTAAGCATTCCTTTCTAAGTACGTCTTCTTGCATTCCATTGACTATAAAAATCTTGCTGCTGGAAATAAAGTTGTTCCATCCATGAGACAGTTCCACAAGTCCACCTGAGTGAGTGTTGATCGCACCTCTGATCCAGATTCTGTTCAGCTTTTTGTCATACTGGCCACAACACAGATCCATTCTCAAAATCACTGAATCAAAATTTTTGAATTCATAGGACTGGGTCTTGGAATTGTATATTGCTTCATGCTCCTCAACTGATTCTTAGAGTCTCAGATCCTGAGAACCACTGCCTGACCTGGACTGAATCATGCAGTTAATTTCAGAAGACAATTTTGATCGTTAAGGAGCTTGCATGGATTTTTCAGTAGAGATCAGCATCATTTTCTCTGACCCTATCCATCAAATTCCAGGAATCCTAAGCTCTTTTAAGTATTAGGACAGTCAGTATGTCTCAGGCAAAAGTAAAGATGGTCTTTGGAGAATGGTGTTTTTAGAGATCCTTCAGTCTGGGCATTGTAAAGAATGCTGTCTCCAGTTAACACTTCGTTCTCTGATGTCTGTCCTCAAGCCGGTGTTTAGCTTCATGCTGAGCCTTTACTGTTGATCATACAATCATATAAGAACTCTGCCTTGTTACTTGGTGACTTAAGTAAGTTCATCTTCTGAGAAGTCTGCTGCTTCCAAATAGTGAGGTTTCTAAAATCACACGCAAAAACAATTGCCTTTTCCTCAGGACTCCTTGGAAGTGTGAGCTCAACCAACAGGACTAGTCTTGCTTTATCCAAAGTGGTGCACTCCAGCAACAATCTTCAATTGAATAGTGGAATCATTGAGAAACTTTGTCACACAATCTGTCAATAAATGTCAGCTAACAATAGAATTGTTGATGCACTTTCAATATATTTTTCAACGTCATCATTACCAGGCTTGCAGAAAAGCATTTCTTAACAGTGTTTCTGTTTGACAAGTGAAGGACATGCAATTCATGAAGATGAACTAATTTAAATATATTACTTGAGTAATATAGTTGTGTGGCTGAGCCTTGAACTCAGTTCATAGAGAAATGAACCCTTGGACTCTTTCTCCTACATCATACGGCTCTGTGCAGCTAATTGAGGCTCAGGGCCTGAAACTCACTTGGGTGCTTTCTTTGTACAAATCCTCAAGAATTTCAGTTGTCTATAAAAATTCAAATGTATGTCAATCAAAGAATTAGAAATAAAGACTTACAGTGTGCATCCAAACTGAAGAATAATTTTATTTAAAAATTTAGGTGGCCTGTACATTTAGTAAGGTGTAGTAGTCAATATACTTACCCATATATTTCTAGTTAGTTTTTTTTAGAACATAATTAGATTTTTAGATTTTACTTCTCTACACGTTGGATTCACTTGTCAGTTTCTGAGTTAGTTCAGACAATTAAACCCACAGCAGAGGTTGGAGAGCACATACACAAATGGACGGCTTCCTGTCTCCCTCTGTGGTGGGAGCTGGCAGAGTCTGATATGGGGACAGCTTCCGCCTTATCAGCAAGGGTCCCAAGAGTGATGCATTTGGAATGGAGTCCATCCCCAACCAGAAGCAAACACATAGCATTAGCAGAAAATAAATCTCTATTATTACAAGTGTCTAACACGGTGGAGGTTGTTTTATAGCAACATAACTTTGCCTTGTTTGTTACAGAAGCATAACATCACCTATCCAAACTGCTTCAGAAATTGCTCCCTAGTGAGTTCCACTTGCCAACACCACGAAAGCCAACAACAAATCAAACAAAAACAAACCAGCCACCAACATCCATAACTGAACATAGATCACATTTTCCTAGTGGTCATTTGGCAGGAAGTAAAGAAACCAATATCAAAGGCCCAGGGGATGGCTTTCCATGTTATTCATTGGTAAGCCCTTGTTAAAAATGCTCTCTTTAGTAACAGGAAGAAAAATTTAAAAACAGAGTATCAATCCTGAGCTATCACAGGAAAGGGATGAGCTCTGGAAACAACTTGCTAGTATACCAAAAGACAACTATATAAGAAGTTATGAAATTTAGGATTCATTTGCTCGAAAGATGTTATTGCTTTGTAAGTCCATCACCTGAAACAAACAAACAAACAAAAAAAATCACAAAGGCCTTGGAAAAACAAAGTTCAGTTAGAACTGAACCTTATTGCAAGGATGAAATTAAGAGCCATAATTGGATTATAGAGTCTTAAAATAATATTGTAGTAACCAGTAAATCCATCAAGTGGATGAAATGGCTCAGAGAAAAGACAAGAATGGCTTGCTTACAGAATCCTCTTATGGTAACCACAAATGAACCCACCATTTAAGGGTGAAAATAAGAGATTGAAAACACACACACACACACACACACACACACACACACACACACACACACACACACACACACACACAAACGTATTACAGACTTTAGGAAGTAGAACAAAAAACAACACTTGATTAGATATAATAAACCTATTGCTGTGATATAGTTACTGTGTGAACCGGACTGAGCCATGGAGTGCCTAGTTATGTGGTCAAACATTACTTTGGGTGTAGCTATGAAGGTGTTTGATACTTGGTTAACATTTGAATTGGTTATACTGAGAAAAGGAGACTGCTTTCCCTAATGTGGGTGGCTTTCATCAATCCAGTTGAAGGCTCAGCTAGAGCAAAAGGACAGGCTATCCCTCAAGTAAGAAGCAGCTCCTCCTGCCTCTTGAGATTTGTGTGACACAGAACACTCTTCTTTTTCTGCCTTCTGAATTGAACTGAAACTTGGGGTTTTCTGGGATCCAGATCTTGCCAGCTTTTAGGTTGTAACTATAACATCTGCAGATTTTGGGACTTCTCAGCTTCTGTAAATCATGCAAGCTAATTCTTGTAATTGCTTTTCTCTTTGTACATACTCTAGTTCTGTTCTTTTAAGAACCCCATATACATAGTAATTTTTATGCATGTTCTACAGCCAAAGAAATTTTAGTATTAGCTAAATGATCTGGGACACTACGAATACATTTTCCCTATCACTAAGATATACAACCGCAGAATTCCTTCCACTCAAAATCTCCAGATGTGGTTCTGCAATCTTTGTGCTCTGTGTACCACAAATACCTGAGGGTTCTTTTGCTCACTTTGGATAGAAATCCTTGAGGTAGCACAGTGCAGCATCCTCAGTGTTAGCTTATTTGTGCTTTGAGTGCCTGCGGCCCTTTCTTTTATTGCTATCATTCTGGGCTTTTGAGTACAAGTGGCTCTCAGCACTTACTGTTACAGTTCTTACTGTTTGGCTCTTGACAGCCCTTCACAACCCATAACAGCTCCCGAGAAGCTGGGGTTTGAAGCCCCGTTGGTGGCTATCTAGAGCTCTTCCAGCAGCTTCTACTACTTCTCTGTGGCCCTCCTCAGGTCACTGCACTCTCTTTTTTGGTTGTTGCCATTTGCCACTGATGGTTACCATTTGTGTTGATCTCTGCCAGTTTCCACTTGTCTCCACTGCCAGTCTCTGAAACTCTTAAGGGAAAGTAACCTCTAGTTTTCCAGATCCTTTTAGTGTAGTATTCTCAGCTCCTTACATTAGTCACTTTAACCAACATTTGTAACTTAAAAGATAAGAGCTTCATTTCAATTTACAGTTTAGGAGGGTTCAGTTCATAGTTTTTCGGGCTCCATGCAGAAGTGCTGTGCTGACAGGGCATGGGCCAGACCTGGTAGCACTGGCAGGTAATTTCAGCACTATAAGAAGCTGTGGAAGAATTATCAGAATTTGATCCCAGCTTAGGCAACTCAGTAACTTAGTGAGACTCTGTCTCAAAAAAAAAAAAAAAATTGAAAAGTGGGTTGAGAATGTAGCTCAGTGCAAATCCTTGAGTTCAAACTCAAGTACCCTCCCCCCCCACACACATGTGCATGCACATATGAAAGGAAAAGAAAGGAAGAGGAGACAGCAGAAGAAAGATGCTCAATCCATTAAGTCCAAGAATCACAGAGACAGAAGAGGATCAAGACAAGGATATACCATTCCAGGTCACTTCCAGTGACCTCCCTTTTGTGAGCAGACCCAGCTGCTAACAACACATTCAGCCATAATGCCCCTGCAATTTAATACTTTCCAAAAGGCCACCCCTGAACACATGAGACTTTAGGGGGAATATTTTATATCCAAACCATAACATCCACTCTACCTGAGAGAATCATAAATAAGCAATAAAATATGTGAGCATAAGATAGAATTTTGGGCGTAATAACAGGGGTACCAGTTCTTCTGGAGATTATAGGGCTGTAAAAGTGGCTACAGGAATGGCTGCCAGGCAGTCACCAGGACAGGCCCATGGTTCAAGCCTGCTCCAGTTAAGCCAGATATCTCCAGAGCAGATCTGAGCATCTGGACAGCCACAGCTGTCACAGTGGCAGGTGAATTTTGGGAGAAACACCTGCTTCATTCACATAGCCCTTTCATTTTCATGAAGGACCAAAATATTGCTGCTGTTCTTCCAGGGACTTTCAGGGAAGTCAACTGTACTCATCATGGCTACTTGGCTTTGCAGAATTGGGGGATATCAGCAATGTGCTCCAGTCCTTTCTGCAGCCTTGCAGGCATGATTTTCTACTTACTTTTTAGATAAGCAGGAGCAAAAAGAGGGTGTTGTGGTTTTCAGCCAAGCTGTAGCTCCTGTCAGTGTAGACTAGAAGGCCGTAGAAACAACCCTAGCAGTGTCAGAAAGATACTGAGGCTAGTTGCTCCAGGCCTTCCTTGATGAGGTAAGGGGGAGCAAAGAGGAAGGGATGACAGATGTCAAGTCATATACTCTTCTGGTTATCAGAGGAAAATGGAAGAATCATGCTTCCTTTCTCTCTTTTCTCCTCTTCTTCCTCCTCCTCCTTCTTCCTCTTCTTCCTCCTCCTCCTTCTTCCTCTTCCTCTCTCTCTCTTTCTCTCTCTCCCTCTCCCCCTCCCTCTCTCTCCTCCTTTCTTTCCTTTGAGGCAGAGTCACTGCATTGTGTAGCTCAGGCTGGTCCTGATTTCACTAAGGAGCCCAGGCTGGCTTTAATCTTAAGGCAATCATCTTGCCTCAGCTTTCTGAGTGCTAATATTATAGGCATGTGCCACCATGCCCAGCTTATACGGCTATGGGGAACCAAACCCAGAGCTTGTGCTTAGTAGGCAAGCACTTTAGCCACTGAAGTATGCCCCTCGCTCCAAATCTCATTTCTTATTGTCTCCCTCCCCCCATTTTATTGATATGTATAAGTGCAAAAAAAAATTTAAGGTTTACAATGAAGTTGAGCATTTTGTGCACCTATGTATCTTGTCAAGGTGACAAGGACTTTCCCACTCTCCTTTTTCCCTCCCCCTACTCACCCCTCCTTCCATCCCTCCTCACCCTCCCCACCCCCTGTTTCACTTTGTTTTTTGTTTTAAGTTCCGTAAGAGTTGTGATCGGTGTTTCTCATATCAGAGAGACCATTCAATGTTTTACCTTCTGCTTCTGACTCACTTCACTAAGCATGATGTTCTCAAGTTTCTTTCATTTGCCCTCAAAGGCCTCCACACTGTTGGACTTTATAGATGCATAGTATTCCATTGTGTATAAATACCACAATTTGTGTATCCATTGGTCTGTTGATGGGTATTTTGGTGACCTCCATATTTTAGCTATTGTTAGTTGTGCTGCTATGAACATGAGCATACATGTATCTCTGTTGTGTTGCTTTGGCCTCTTTTGGAAATATTCCCACGAGGGGTGTCGCTGGATCGAAGGGAATATTTATTTTTAGTCTTTTGAGAGATCTCCATACTGCTTTCCAAAGTGGTTGTATGAATTTACATTTTCACCAGCAGTGCAGGAGGGCTCCTTTCTCCCTCCTATAAAGTCTTTATCTTAGGACCAGATGTGATTCCTTGTAACCTAGACAGCTGTGAATTAAAAAGTTGTCTCTCCCCATTCACCTCCAACATGCGCTGGTAACAAGGGAACAATCCTCAGAAAACCTTGGGCCTTCAAACTTTCTGTGATTGGGAACTGATCTGAGAAAGCTGCTCAGGTCCAGAGACGGTAGAGTCTTCCATGATTACTTTGCATGTCTACAAAGATTGTAGGTAAAGAAAATCCCTCCAGAAAGCAGGACCAAACATCACAAACACTAAATGGCTTGAGAGTTCCCAGAAGGAATCAAATCAGTGCCCCATCGATGCACGTCTCCACCAGTGAGGGTTCTCCTTGCAAATGTCTGCCCTTTGGGATTTCAGAATATCAGTAAACTCTTATTATTTATTCTGAATGGAGTGTTAATTTCAGATCCTATTATACCTGAGTGTGTTGGTTGCATGAGGGGACAGATACAGTTTTAGCTCATAGATATCCAGATCAAGAGAAATCACATTTTGGCCTGTAGTAGAGATTGTATACATCCCTCAAAGAATGCAGAGCCAAAGCCTAATATTTTGTGTAGAATATAGATTGTGGGGCTATATTTCCTGGTGATAGGAGTAACACATTTTGTGTGTACAAACACTTAGTAAACCAAATATTTTATGACTAGGATGGTAGTATTAAATGGTCATAATCACTCATCATTAAATATTTTTGATACTTCACTTTCTGTTACACAGTAGGATAGTACATTCTGTGTGATTCTGCCATATTTCTACTTAAAAATAGGCATGCTCATGAGAAGTTCCTTGACCTATGAAATGTGAGTGAGAATATATGTCACTTCTGAATAGCCTTAAGAGCCAGCATCTGACTCACCCTATTACCTCTTCTAGGTCTCAGCAATAGGAAACAATAAAAATAACGAGTGTTTCATCAGCCCAGATCTTGTAATAAAGAGACACAAAACAACTCATCTTGCTGACCTACAATGGGTAAGTCATAAAAATTTAGAAGTTGTTATCACTGAAACGTAACTCAGTTTGTTCTGCTTATCTCACACAACAGGACCCCCTTATTAATGTAGTCTATAAGCAGCTGGTTAAATATTGAAATACTTGTTTTGCAACTTTTGCAGACAATTTCTAACTATTCCAACACTGAAAGTTCATGTTTCTTACCTGTTTCCCTCCCTATGAGAAACATTACATTTAAGTTGACTTTGGACTATAGAAAATTTGCAAACTAAGAACTCTTGAATTTGAGGTTTGACTTCACTTACTAACTATGTGGACTTTGGTAAATAGCTTATCCTCTTTTATCCTCAATACATGTACTCATTAAAAAAGAAAAAAAAATCTCTGATACTGCATTAGTTAGGGTTCTCTGGAGGAAGAGAATCATATAGATAGACAACCAGACAGGTGATAGATTAAAATTAGGTGAGGAGATTTGTTAGGCAGGCTTACAAGATCAGAGGCAGAAGAGCTCAAAATGGCCGTTCGCTGGATCAGAAGCTGGGGAGACCAAAATTTCTGTGAATATGAGGGGAGTTGAAAGATTGAGTAGCATCATAGATGAGAAGACACAAGTGGCAGAACAAGGAGCATCAGCGATGCAACATCAGTCCAAGAGCCAAAGTCCTGGGAACTCATTGTGGAATCTCTGAGGCAAGTCTGAGTTTCAGGGCTGAAGAAACTGGAGATTTCTGTCTGAAGGCAATGGCGGTGACTGAAGCTCTTCCACTAGAGGAGCACTTTCTTCTTTCTGTTTTTATTCTATCCAGGCAGCAAGTCTATTGGTCAGCCCCGCTGGCTTCCTGGATGGGTCTTCTTCCCTCCACCTGTGCCTGCCTGGCAGCCAGCCACAGCCACACGTGGGACTGTGCTTACTAATCGTTAGATGCTTCTTAATTCATTGAAGCTGATGTAGCATGATTAATAGTCACACATACTTAGCGATATTTTAAGAAAAACTAGTGAAGACATATATCAAAGCACTTTACAAAATGAAAAGCATTGGGTTATTATTTTAGCAATAACTACTTCCTGGTTCAAAGTTGTACGCAGACACCAGAAAGTTATGTGATTTCTCCCTACCTCTCCTTAGTAAAATAGAATTCCTATTGATTTTTCACATGTCTGAAGACATACTCCCAAGAATTTCCTTGCAGGTCCAGTGTTATTCTTAAACCACAGGCCATTATGTGGATAAAACTCATGATATTCACTGATACCTTTCTTCAGCTATTTAAGTCCTTGGCCAAATTCCAAATTACGTTAAAAGACTTTCTCCCCCTATACTTCTGACTTCTTCTCTCCCCCATAGCACTTAACTCGATGTACCTACCTCATCGTTCATTTTCTCCTTTTCCCGTTAAGTTGTCGGCCTCTTGAATGTTTAGTTCTACATTTTTGTATATATTCAAGTACGTGCTCATGAAAGGTACTAACCATATTAGAGTTAATAGAGTTAAGTTAAATTAGCATATTTAAGTTAATAAGCATATTTAAACTTAAATTAAAACCATGGCAGCGTTATAATTTCTAGCATGTACTATTGCTCTCAAGCACATATTGATTTTAATGGAAAGTATTTGTAAATCTAGCCTGGACCTATCTTATTATACTTACTTAATGCCTCCCATTACATAAACTTGTGATGTGTGAAGAACACAGTCTCTGAAATTCGCTAACTGTGGGCACTAGGGTTCAGTCGGCCACTCAGCTCTTGGGGCTGTTTTCTGATGTGTAGAATTGATACGGAAGCCTTCTCATCCTCCCGCTGAGGGGTTAACTGAGAAGTCAGGAGAGGGAGGTTGCTGGTGCGTAACAAGCACTCAAACTGCATCCTTTTCCTGGGTTCCAGGATCACCTTGTTTTCACCACACTCTATTTTGTTTTGTTTGTTTATTTTTTACTCCACGTATAAACTGGAATTGTCTTCCTTTGTTCCAACAGATGTTACAGGGAAAACTGATGATTAAAAATGCAAAAGAGATCAGCCTCTTTCTTGTCTATGAATTAAAGAGAAGAGTTAGATGCATGATCAAACTTTAGAAATATCTTCCACTGCTTTTATTTAAACAATCAAAACAATTTTTAAAAAGTTCCTGCTTTGCCATTACAGTGAGGAACAGTAGGTATTTTACATATTTGTGTATGACATGCTTGTATGTAAAACTAACGTGATACTATTGGAGAATGTTATATTACTATTTTAAAACATCATAATATTTTGCTGCTTAAGAATAGTAACCAGTCTGCATGCACTTCTTCATTTATTTGGCCAGCACAAGTGTTTGTTTCAGTTATATTAAAAACATGACTACTGACTGTGTTAACATCATCTTAACTTATATTCGACAAGTAAAACAACACAATCACAATAAAATATCAAATACATTACAGCTACCAGATAAGTATAGTACACTCAATACGGAAACCCAAGAATGTACTTTTGGGGAGAAGAAATTAGCTTATTGTATTTTTTCCTGACTAGTAGTTTACAACAAGTTGGATTTTAATCAGAATCATCTGCCACATATCCCCAAGTCTATGAATAAAATATTGTATACTGTACACAATGATGCTGATCCAAATTACTCTCGTTATTTGCCTCAACCTTCTCTGGTGCCTTGCTACCTTCTTTGCGTATTATTTGGTGTGATACAGTTTTTTCATTATCATCAGAGAGTGTAGCTTGGACCATTGTAATCCAAGTTTCTTCCTTCTCTCTCTCATAACACCAGAAATTGAACCAACGGCTTTTGCACTGAATTACATTCAACTTAAATGATGTGTTTCCTCGAATTTTTGGCCTAATCAATTAACATTCAAAACTGTATTACTCAGAAGATGTCCTAAGCTACCACTTTATACCTGTTGTGATTTACATAAGGTTTGAGTATATCCCTCGACGTTTCATGTGTTGCAAACCTGGTCCCAAATACACTATTGTCTTGTTTGTTTTTTCAAACAAGGTCTCTGAACTCACTGTGTAGCCTAGACTGGCTTCAAACTCATTTTTAAGTTTTTTTTTTTTTTTTTTCCCGAAATACAGTCTAAGTTGCGCAAGCTGGGCTCAAAGTTTTAGTCTTCTGGCCTTCTTCTTTTAGATTGCTGGGATTAGGGTCCCGTGTAGTAATACCATGATTACACTAAATGAAATCAGCTCACGTCTTTGTATTTTATTATTTATTTATTTATTTATTTATGAGAGAAATTCTCACTCTGTAATCCAGGCTGGTTCTCAGGATGACCTAGCACTCATGGCAATCCTCCTGCCTCAGCCTTCCAAGTACTGGGTTTACAGATGTGCACCACCATGCCAGCTGTCATGTGGTACTGGGGGATTGAGCTTGAGGCCTGTGCTTTCTAGGCAAGCCCTCTAATCACTTAGCTATGCCCCCTAACTCCTGAAATCATATTTTTATATCCTATAGCTTTAATTTTCTTTTATTGGATGAAGATTTTATAATCCTGTAACCCTCTAGCATTTTTTATGTGTGAGGAACAGACAGTCGTGGCAGTAATGGAGCATGCTCTTGCTAGCTCAGCTCAGCACTGGTGATTGTCCCCTTTCATTTTCCACAAAATTCCCATGCGGCCACTGCTAAGGGATGTGTAGGGAGGGTTAAGGTAGGCACAGGTCTGCCTACAAACAACCCCAGGTTTGCAGGTGTTCCCGAATTGCTCTCAGGTCTTTTATGTATTAGGCTCACTGTTGTTGTTTATTCTGCTGCCACCAATTCTATCTATATGTTGTCAGTTCGTCCACGTGTCAGTCATAGTTAGAAGTCAGTAAGTTTTCTTTGGAGAAAGATAGTGGAGAACTGAGAAGGCGCTGATTTTTTTTTCTTAAAAAATATAACCCGCTACTTATTTCCAACTTGTTGAAAGGAAGAAATGTGCTGCGGTGCTATTATATTTGTTTAGGTTATGGTTAAGATCTGAACTGCCCCCACAGCCTCAAGTATTTGGATCTTGTGTTAAGAGATGGGGCTTGGACAGGAGGGGTGATCCGACAGGTGTGTGATACTTGGATTGCAAACATGCTGCCTGGAAGGATAGAAACTCCTAGCTCAGCTTCTGCTGGGGGATCCTGATCCTTCCTCTTACGAGCAGCTGTTTTCTGCCAGACCCTTTCCACCACTGCCAGCTGCTTTCTGGACCAAACCTTCTGAACCTGTGAGCTAAAACAAATCTTTCCTCCCTTCAGTTGTGACTGTTGCGTCATGTATCCCAACAACAATAAGTGAGAAAGACAATTCAGAATGAACTAGTCTGGCTCTTGTGGTTTAAGACATTGTGATAAAATACATGTAGCATATACAATTTACATCTTGTCCATTTTTAAGTGCACAAGTCAGTGGCTTTAAGTACATTCACACTATCTTGCAGTTATCGCCACTTTTCATTTCCAGAACCATCTATTATCTCACACTGAAACTCTCTGCGTTGAAGGCACCTCCACGTTCCTCTTTCTGTTAAGCCCATGGTAGCCACTATTCCACTTTGAATTTGACTATTCTAGTTCCATGTATATGTGAGGAAAAAAAAAAAATACTCATTTCGCCTCTGTATCATCTTTGAGGTTCATCTATATCCACATGTATAAGAGTTTTATCATCTTTAAAAAGCTAAATAAAACTGCATTGTGTGTACAATTTTGTCTCTACATTTATCTGTCAAAGGATTATGTCACGTTTTTGACTGTTGGGAATAAAGCCGATCTGAACATTGGTGTAGAGATATCTGTTTCAGTTCTTGACATCATTTCTTAATTCCTGCGGCCATTAAAGAGATCAGCTTGAGGCGATTAGGATACATACCTACAGTGGAACTTGGGTGTGTGTGACTGACTTGTGGCCCAGTGAACGAGGGAGGAACACCCACTCCGGATGTGGGAGGCCCAAGTGGAAGCTCAAAATGATAAAAGGAAGGAAGGAGAAAGATGGTCACAGCTTTTTCTTCTGAGCTCTCGCCTTGGGGATTGACTACAAATGCCAACTTACTTGCCGCGCACTACAGTCTTCATCACAGATTTGCGCCGGTCTCAGCTTGCACCTGTCAGCCCATCCCTGATCTTCCCTCTGTGGTCTTCAAATAACCAAGATCCGCAGCAGACCCTCACCGGCTGTCCCGCAGTCCCAGATGGATGTTCTTCCTTGCGGCTGAGCAGCCATTAGACCCTCCAGCTCTCGCACGTGCAGGCTGCCATCTTGGACTACCTCTGTCTTCAGACTTGAAAGCCCTCCAAATAGATTCCTTTTACTTATTGTTTCTGTCAATTCTGCCTTTTGTAGAACCAAGCTAATAAAATGCCCCAAAGTGGAATTGCTATTATCACATGTGAATTTATTTAAACATTTTAAGGAACCATTGTACTTTTCTCCACCGCTGTTACATCATTTTATACTCCCACTGGCAGTGTGCCAGGGTTCTAACTTCTTTATGTCCTTGCCAATGCTTGTTGTTATCTAGGGTTTAATTTTTAGAAAAGTATAGGCATTCCCAGTAGGTGCTGTATTCATCTGTTTTCTGTGGCTATTACCAAATACCCGAGGATAGGTACTTTACAAAGAACAGGGTTTAGCTCACTGTTTTAGGGGGCCAGGAGGATGGCCTTGGCTTCTACTTAACCCTGATGAGGGACCTCTGGATGTGTCACATCATGACTGACAGCATGACCGTAGGAACGTGTGTAAGAGGGAAGTCCAGGTGGAAAAGAGAGCCAGTCTTCCGCTTTTTGTAACAATATGCTTTCATGAGAACTACCCGATCTGAGAGGAGTGTCAAGCTATTTTGTGGAAGACAGCCACCTGTGACCTAATTATCTTCCATCAGGTCTCGCCTCTTAAAGTTGTACTTTTGCTAATGCTGTATTGGAAGGGCTGGGGCAGAATTCACTGGCTCAGCATGCTTGCTTCCTGGGTTGGATTCCCCAGCACCACAGAAATATTAGACAAGTATGGTGGGGGTATGCCTGTAATCCCAGCACTCAGGAGGCAGAGGTAGGAGGGTTGCTATGAATTCAAAGCCTGTCTAGGCTACACAATGAGTTCAGGACCAGTCTGGACAAAACCTCGACTTAAAAAACAAACAAGCAGACAAACAAAACAAAACAAGGCAATGTTTTATTAAGGACCAGGTTTGCAGTGCATGAAACTTTGAGGGATATATTCAAACCATATGCAAATCACAACAGGTGTAAAGTGGTAGCTTAGGATGTCTTCTGAGTAATATAGTTTTGAATGTTAATTGACTAGGCCAACAGTTAGGGGGAAATGCATCATTTAAACTGTGTTTAATTATCTTTACCTAACTCTAGTTAAGAATTTCAAAATATAAAATTAAACTAAGATCTATTAATTAGCTCACTAAATATTGTGCTTCTTACTCTGTATTGAGCACTGGACTTAGCCTGAGAGTATTTGTGTCAAATAGGTCTGAGCTCACAAATTTATTTTTAATGTATTTGAGAAAGTAAATCAAATTCCTCCTGGCCTTTAAAACAATTGTCTGTAGCAATAAGAGTAATTGGTCTATTAATAAATAGGGGTGATAATAATATTTTAAATTTAATTCTTTGTTTCAGAGCTCTTAAGTTATTTTTACGTGTATCATCACATTTGATTGAGTCTGTGCTTGAATATAAAATAGTGATCTGTGAGACCGGTATGCGAAAGCAAAACCAGTTAGCGGCTGATTTCTAATAGCTCTACCTACCTCACAGAAATCTTCTGAGCTCCAGCTTCTTTGACCACTGCATTGTGTATGAATATGCTGTTCTGATCGGAAGCTCGTTCAGACATAATGTCCTAAATGCTGTGTTCTTTTGCTTGCCCTTCTTCCCCTCTTGAATTATTGATATCTTCAAGGAAACAATAAAGATCACAATGAGAAAAAAGCCACCCTGGCCCCGGCCTAAGGTCACTGGATTACTGAGGTCTCCCTGTCTGTCTGGGCATCGCTTCAGCCCCTTCTAGGACCCCTGCTAGAAACCCGCTGGCAGTTACATCTGTTTTGGTCCTTGCTCTACTGCTTTCCAGCTCTGGACCGATGAGATCATTTCATGTTTCAGATAGAGAAACTAAGTCACAGCAAGATGATCTTGCCATGAATGCTACCGAGAAAGAATCTCCTTTTAAGAGTCAAGGAATGCAGGAACTCAGGCATACTTTGTCAGAATCCAGGCTCGCGAATCTAGTGGTCTTCCTGTTTTTCACAGGAAACTTCTGAGGGAAGTGAAACTTATCTTCATTCTTGACACAAGGTTAAAAACAAGAAAATATTTTCTTTTTTCATTTTTCTTCTGTCAGCCAAATGAACTCACTATAAAATTAACAGAAGTTTTAACTTCAAATTTCCCATTTACATTTTTTACTTAACATTTGCTCATAACAGTTTATTCTGAGCTTTTACTTAGGATAAATTGTGTGTCCCTTTTTATCCCATGTATTATTTAATTAATGCTAACAAGTAAAGAGGACAGAAAAAGCTGAGAGTTGAAGTTCTGAGTATGATCTTCCACAACTTAAAAATATTACAGTCTGGTCATGTCTGTTGAACTCCAAATATTTATGTTCGGGGCAGTCTTTCTTTTGCTAGCTACTCAGGGCCCAGCTTCAATTTGGCAGGCACTCAAACTCTCCCATGTGACTTTGATCCCTGAATGACTACCTGCCTTAAAACGACTCATGTTTTATTATAGTATGCGATTAAAACATGAAGGCAAGTGAAATAATGGCCAGGGAGACCATCTGAATATATAGCCCACTCTCAAGAGAGGACTGATTTGGGGCCTATTAAGATGGAATTATGCCTGGCCATTACGGAGGGCAGATGTGCCGTGAGCCATGTTGTCGAGCATTTCCGGGTCCTCACAAGCCTATCCATGTGAGGGCTTTCCTTGGCAAGCTTGCCTGGCCAGCTCATCACTGGGGCCAAGTACTTCCTGCCTTTAATAAACAACTGACCTTTTCTCTCTCCCTTTTAGGCTTCTCTGTCCTCCAAGCTGGGTTCACTTTCTTTCTCTGTTCTTTCATGCCTGGTGACTATCTTTGCCATCAAACTTATTATACTTAGATGTAAACATTGATTTTTCTTGTATGTCATTTGGGAAGAATGAAGATGAATTTTAGGCAAAAGTTCCTGAGGTTATTCACGTTGTCTACCTTCTGCCTGCTCCTGTCCTTGTCAAGGTACTTAACACCTGCCTTTGCAAATACTTGATGACTTTGATGACTTAGTGCCTCCCTGCTATGCCTTAAATACCTGCAGAACAGGACCCAGCAGGCATTCATCCTTGTGTCCACTGGCATCACTCCCCACATCCCAGGCCTCAACTCCTCCAAGTTCGCTCTCTCTGGCCTCAGCATCCACAGCTCATGCGACTGCCTCCTGACTTTTCCTCTTTCTTTTTACTCAGCTCCTCGTTCTCTTTAGGCCTAGCTTACAATCCCATCTTTGCTAAAGTCTTGTCTGACTGCTCCTGTCAGATTGGACATGTGCACACCCATTTTTCTTCACATTTGCTCTTCCTTATGTCTTCATAGGAGAAAAACTTTGTCTCTGAACTATGAAGTCCATGAACTTTGCCCTCAAATGACTCCTCAATGTCTACCGCAGTACCTGACACGTACTATAACATAGGTACTTTATAAACATGGTTGAAAACATAGTATTCAAAATTTCCACAATCTTGCTTCACACACTCCAGTTTGCCACCGTTTCTATTGCTCCACACATAACCTTTTAATTTCATATGACTCACTGTTCAGTTCTGCCCTTAAGGTTCCGCCTGAATGCCTTTCCCTTCCTCTTAGCTCTTTTTAACTTCCAGTAAAATTTTCTCTTACTTCACGTGCACCCATTTACTACATGACCTTTAGAAATCCATTATGTTATCACTTGTACCACAAAGATGCTATTTTGAGGGAATTTCACCTGGTAGTGTTTGTTGAACGTGGCATTTGCCTCCCGACTGGAAACCGTGCGTCTGCAGCCGTGCTGGGTCTCCTCTTGGTGAGCTCATCACAACCCAACTAGTTCAGGCTCAGTCAGAGTCGGAACAAACCAAAGGGATCGATTATGTGTAAGGAACAACAGAGGGTGTGAAAAACATCTTGGGAATGTTTTTGATTCTTCAAAAGAAGCTTCAAAATGGGCACAATGAGCAAAAACTATAGGATTATTGGAATTTGGCTCTTTTTTACTTTATGATTTTGTATTGCAGGACTGGCGAGGCTGGTCAGTGGCAAAATTTTTGACTGCCTTTCCCCTCCTTCCTCTTCCTCATTCTTCTTCTGCCTTTATTTCTGGTCTTCTTCCTTCTTCTTATGCAAAAACTCAGCTTTGTTGCCATCCTTCCCAACCAGCCCAGCCCCTCCCCTGTCTTTCCCATCAGGAAAACCATTCGAATAGTTTTTATTTTTGATCAAGGGATGTTCACTTCCTTTGATTCAAAATCCGTTCCTTCAAGTGAATCTGCACAATGAAATGTCACATGGATATCCATCCATTCTCTGTGTACAGTTCGTTAGATAAAAATCTTTACTTTGCTAGCATTCTTTAGTTCCCGAATCTGTGCAGCTTCATAAAGTAATATGTTAAAATGGAGGTTGAGAAACCAGACCAAGAACATCAGGAAGGCATCAGGCTGGGAAGGAACTCAGCTGTTCCTCAGAGAGGAGAGCTCACAAAGGATGTGAATAACTTGAATGTATTTCTTCAAATATTATCTTAGAAGGGATACAGGATCAAGAGATGAAAATAACAAGGAGATCCAATTTAAAGAGCTTTAAATGAAACTAGAGTGGACTCTCCGATCCACAAGGGCCCAGGTCAGAAGTATAGAGTCTGTAGCGACAGATCTTGTGAAACAGAACCTGCCTTGAGAAGGTTAGATGACTTCTGGGGTCTGAATTCTGTACCATGTGGCTCAAATGATTATTAAGAGATACCTTAAAATTAAAAAAGACTTAATGATTTATAATATTTTTCTAAACCATCAAAGTCTCTTTTGGACTCTCTAACACTTTACCGGGTTCCCAGCCCACAGATAGGTCATTAAGATAAATCACAATTTTAGATGAAAGTGAAGTAAAATAATAATGACCTTCCAGGTATAATATTGTGGAGAGTCACTCTTTTTTCTCTAAGTCTGTGAAGAAAAGAGATTTCAGCTCCATTTGTGCCTTTATTTGATTCCATAAATGCTCAGTCCCCAGGAGCAGAAACAGGAAGCTACACTATGATCCTTGCTCTGCGTTTCTCTGTCTTTCATCTTCACGTAGGTGTGTTGCTGAAGGGAGGCAATTATGTGCCATCAAGTGCTCCTAGAGTATCAAAATATTGCTTTCTGTAAAAGTCCTTTTCCTCTGCCGGGGTACAACTCTCAGAATTGTTTTTTGAGGTATGGCTTATCTACAAACTTTTCACTCACCGCTTTCTCACAGTCTCTGAGCAGAGCTATATATTTTCAACGGGCTTCCGGTAGACTCTGCTGTTATCTGTCACTTTGCACTCCACATGGAAATGTTGCCTTCAACACTTTTTAAGATGAATATGCTGACTAAACTGTACCTGTCCCCAAAATTGTTAATAATTCTTTACTGTACCATTTCCAGCATAAAGTAAATGGCCGGTTGCAGCCAGTGAAAGCCTGATTCTGTCTAGGAGGGGGATACTGCTTCTCTGGAAGATTTTATTATCTTTGGCATGAAGACAAATCTTAGTTTATTGACTCACGGTGATTTGCAGCAAAAAATTGTGTTGGCATAACTGCAAAAGTAATTAAGTGCATATTGGGGCTATATGTTTTGCTGTCAGGGAAGGCAGACAGGTCCACGGTTCTACGTAACGTTGGAAATGCTGATACAGAGTCCTGGGGAAGTAGACCAGAGGCATGTCGCCTTCCACCAGGAAGTCATTGCCCCTTATTCTGTCATATTTGGAAGAGAGCGAAAATGTACTGAATTCAGACAGAAAATACAGATACAAGAAGATGCTGTGTTCACAGATCAAGGGACACCAGAGGAAACAAGAAACATTACATTTTCTAACCCTCCAAGCAGGAAGTGTACACGATAATGGGCAGAGCTTGGGCAATGGATCAGGCTTCCTGGTTTTAATTTCTGCCTCTGTCCTTTGCCAGTTGATGGCCTTAAGCAAAGTTTTATTCTAAACCTACTTCATTTTTCTTCCACTCTTAGCTTGCAGCATCCCTTGATTGTGCCAGGTTTTTAATCCCAGCTCAGTATCAGCTTTCCTCCTATATCCCCAGTGTTGGCATATTTAGGAAAGGTTAAAGTTAATTCTAATCTTGATGCACCCTCCAGCATCTTCTGTGGCCAGGCAGACAAAATTAGGTCAGTGTAAAACATACGAGACGGGGATCGCGGCAAACAGAAAACATTCCACCCCTCTGAATGGTGCTGCTCGTTACTAAGCTCTGTTTTTTTTTTTTTTTTGTTACCGTGTGAGAAAGTTAAGTATTGTCACTTAAACCTCAGATGAACTTATGTATAAAATATTCTTGTTTTTAAAGTGTGGTACAATTCAGGCAAAACACAACTGCACACTAGTAGGCTGCCAGGTTTTGAGCTCCAAATTTGAGAATTAATGTTTAAAAATACAACTTGGAAGTGTAGAGTCAAGCTCATACATAATCTAGTTCAAATCTTTGATAGGGGCTCTGTGCTACAACATTATGTTGTGCTTGCTGCTCATCTTGACTGTCAATGCATTGGTTTGAGTGATGTGTTGCGGTTAGTAGGTCAGTCATGGGAGAGTGACCTTGGGAACTACTTGGGATCCTTGGCTCTATTCCCTGTGGCTCTTTTGTGCTCACTCTCATAAAGTGGGTGGTTTTCCTCCGCCAAATAATGCCTTTCTTCCTCATACCTGGCTGAGCACAAACTGAAATTTCTGAAAGTGTGAGCCAATTTTTTTTGTCCCTAAGTTGTGTGTGTGTCAGACATTTGACTACGGTGATAAAAACTGAATAATACAAAGAGATAAATAACTTATTCACAGACCCATGGCCGTCAGCAGCAGAACTGGGACTCTCATCCCATCTGGCAGCTCTTGGGCCCAGGGCTCTTCTGCATCACTCTGCCATTCTCAGCAGGTATATAAGACTGACAAGAAATCACTCTTGCCTCTGTTCCGCTGCTGATTGGATTTGGAGGTTAAAGAAGGCAGAGTAAGGAAAGGATTGGATTTAGGGGGATTATACGATTGACCCAACTTAATATTTCTTAAGCTACTGTGTAATTGAAATCATCTTTATCGTATGTTCCCTTCTTCACAGGCACTCAGCCTTTGAGAACCATCACCGTTCTTGTTTAACTAAAAACATTATTTTTGTTGCTTTGGGTATAAATACCTGCTAGCTCTTATATTAAATGCTGTTAAAAGTCTTTGTCTTTTACAATAAAATTTCTACTTTCGCAAGTTCTGATGTAGCTGACCTTGGATAAGTGGCTCCTCTGCAGGAACTCCTTCAAGAGTGATGTAGGAATTCTGCTAGGACACAGCCATCCTCCCCCATTCCAAAGGAAGGAGACAGCTCCCATTGGGAAGGCAATGTCTTGTTGAGTGGACCTGGAAAAGGAGGACTGCACTCCTTCTGCATCCCATGATCCATGAAGTCATGTTGTTCCCATCTAGATGAGAATTTCTTATGTTCCTTGAAAATTTAAAAGTGGATTCATAAATATAGAGTATTATCCATAGAAAGGGAAAAAAGGAAGCTAAGAAGAGAAAGGAAAATATTATTTTGCAAAAATGATTTTTAAAAAAATGAAACCTTGTTTATCTGTGATTGGATTATGAGGATGAGTTAGTCACTTTCCAGTTGCTGGAACCAAGTACCCACGGTCTACATCTTAGAGGACAGTGCTTCATTTGGCTCACAGTTTCCAGTGAGTCCAACCCACGCTGCTTGGCTGGGTCCAAGGCAGAAACTGCACAGTGTGAGATTCTGGCAGAGGGTCACTGTCCAGCCAGGACAGCCGGGAAGCAGAGAGAGAAGGGAGGAAAGGGGAGGGAGGGACAGGGGCCACACCCCCAGTGACCCGCTTCTTAGCCGGCTCTGCCTCCTACGCACGTTCAGCCATGAGCTCGTCATTGGATCAGTACCATTGTGCCTCCTCCACGATCCATGCACCTTCCAAAGCCCCGTCTCTGAAGGCATGAGGTTTTTCGGGAGTGTTTTAGATCTAAACCATAAGAGAGGATCAACGTTTGTGGAAGGGAGCAGAATGATAACTTATGCTCAGCAGCAAGCGGAATGAGGCGAGGATGTGGAACATCTCTCACCTGTCTTTTTTTTTTTTTGAGATAGGGTCTCACTCAACAGTCCTGTCTGGTCCTCAACTCACTAGGTAGCCCCGGCTGGCCTCAGACACATGATAATCCTGTCTCAGCCTCTGAGGTGCTGGGATTACGGGATTGTGTCATCACACCCGATTTATGTGGTGCTGGGGAATCAAACCCAGGGCCTTTGTGCTTGCTAGGCAAACACTTCAGAACTGCTGAGCTGTGCCCTCAGCCCCATTTCTCATCTATCAACTGGCATCCGAAAAGGCCTTCATGACGTTGCTGGGCGATCGTTTGGAGTCTGATTCTCAGTGGAAATGCTCCAGAGCCCGAAGGCCGTCTCTGCTTCCCTCTCAGCCTTCTTCAAAAAGAAAGATGGGAAAAGTTGGCCCTTTTCCAAGAAGGACTGATCTCTCTGTGCCTGGCATTCTTGCCTTAAAAAGAAATTGTACTTTCCCATAACACAGAAAGCTTAGAGTTTTGTTTTTTCAGTCACAGGCCTTTTGTTCCCAATTGGTTTTTGTAAATAAATACTATTGTTTCTTATGAGGCTGACTGAGGAAAATTATTTGAAAAGCAAGGGAAATAAAATTCCCTGTGTGCAGAGACAATGACTGTAGCACAGGCAAAGCATCATGCAGTGGTCTTTAATTAACAATAAAACCACTAAGAAGCCTTGTACAAGAATATTATATTTGCAATTAATATGCAGATCAAGGCTCCAGACACCCTCTGGATTTGATTGCTGTTTACAAAGGTGAAGTATACATAATGTGGCTCATTCTCAGAAATAGCTGAATTTACTTTCGTCTACCCTTCAGTCAGAGCACTTGGCCCACTGTGAACATTCCTCCTCGTATTTCTGCATCTAAGTGCCCAGGTAGAGACTCGCCGGATAATTTCACTATCCCACCGTTGAGATACCGTGTCTAAGTGTCACATGTCACATTGCTTATATTAGTCTTTTATGGTTGCTGCAACAAGTACTAAAGTTTGTGTGGCTTAAATAACAGGACTTAATTTTTGTTTTTTATGTTTGTAGTGTTATGTTTTATTATTGTTTCCCATTTTATTGATATGTGTAATGCAATACATAGAACTTTATTTTCTTAGATTTTGCTGTGGTTTGGATCTGGAGTATCTTCCAAAAGCCTTGTGTACCTATGAATACCATTCCTTGTTGGGAGGTAGGGCCTGGCTGGAAGGGGGTGGATACTTGGGGTTCACCTAGAGGGGTGTGTGCTTGTGCTGGTTCTGCATTTCCTCTTAGATCGGTCCCTGTTCCTCAATGCGGTAAGGATCTCTGTCTCTGGAACACTGGCTTGGGCTCCAGCCTTAGATGTGGCCCAAGCCCTGCCGTGTGATTCCACCATTTTCTAGCTGCCCACTGAGGACTGAGACTTTCTGAAACTGTGAGCTAAAATAAAATTTTCCTCTCTTAAGATGTAGATATCAGGGATTTTTGTCACAGCAATGAAAAATTAACTAAGACAGATTTTTGACTTCAAGTGTTGACACCCATAGCTTCTTCCTTGGCTTTGTCCCTTGGTTTGGGGAAGCCCATGTTTTCCCTGTGTCTTCATATGGTCTACTCTCTGTTGCTGTCTCTGACCAACTTTCCTTTTCTTGTAGAAACCCTGTCTATAGACTCACCTTAACGTTCTTATTTTAACCTAAGTAACTCTTTTTACATCCTTTCTCTTCAAATTGAGTCCCATGTGGTGGATGAAATATTCTGAAGTATCAATTAAGTCCAATTGTTCCATAGCAAGGCTTAACTTTGCCATTTATTTGTTAACTTTTTGTCCAGTTGACCTGTCTATTTGTGAAAGTGGGAATATCAAATTTCCCTACTATCACTGTATTGGGGCTTACTTGTCCTTTCATGCTAGTTGTTTTTGTTTTTGGTGCCCCGTGTTGGATGCGTATATGCTGATAGTTATGGCTTTTTCTTTTTGGATTATTCCCTTAACCAGTATATAATGTCCATCTCTGTCTCTTCCAATCTGGTTTTTTTTTTTTTTTTGAAATCTGCTATGTAGCTCCATGGTCAATTCTTTTTCTCGATTCGGGAAATTTTCTTCTATTATTTCATTGATCACATTTCTTATACTATTAGGGCTGTCCTCCATTTTTTTTTTCTCATAATTCTGTGGTTGTTTCTCTTTGAGTCATCCATCAGCTGTTCTATCCAGTTGCTTTCTTTTCTTTGCATTTTTAGGTCATCACTGACATTATGGTCCAATTTGTCAACCTTATCTTCAATATCTGATCATCTGTATGCACAGTGTTTGAGTTAATTTTCCATGTTTTCATGTGAGTCTTTCATATCATTCAGCTTGGAATCCTTTCAAAGTCTTTCTGCTTCTCTATTGAAATGTTTACTCAATCCGTGCATTACTTTGTTTATCCTTCCTTCTGTCTTCTATCTAACCATTAAACTTTTATTAAGATTGTTGTCTGATTACTTCATCTTTGAACTCACTGAGCTGATTGGTCACTTCTTTTACTATAGATTCCACTACATCAGAGCCCAGATATCAGCTTCTGGAGAGTCAGGTATTTTTTGCAGATGGCTTGCTGTCTTATCTCCCTATAGTTCTATTACTGTGGACTGCAGACCAGGTAATGTCAATGGACTCTATCTCTATTATGGAGGTTTCCTCCATTAAATAATTTCTTTATTTGCAATTTCCTTGAGGCCCACTTAGCAAATAAGTCCACTTATTAAATTTATTAAATCATTACTTTATTTAATTTTATTTTAATATTTTAATGCCCATTTTTAGTTGCTCATCTATTAATTTGGGAGATCTTCTCAATGACCAACCTTCTGCTAGTTCTCTGATCTCCTCCACTTTTAAGTGAAAGAGAAATAGGTTACAGTATTGAATGTGGTCTAAGAACAAGCTAATTGTTGGCATACATTGGAAGTCAAGATCAACATTTGTGCCATCATACACGAAGTGAATAAAGATCTATAATATTATAATTTAAGACTAACAAATTATTGGCAGAGCCTAATAACTGGTTTGGCACTACTCTTATTCTGCATTTAACATTAAAAGACAGTCTACACCATCAATGTATCTATATAAATATAATATCAACTTATCAAAAGATTCCACTAATGTCAATAGTACAGCAGTGTCTATAATAAAATAGTCTTCTATAGTGCTTACCTAGGCTAAACCAAACCACCAGAAGTTATGAACACTTAATAAGCTCCAATGACTATACCCTTTTCATCAGTGGGATGGATATGAATATCAATGTTTGAACTTAATATATACTGGCTACTTCCAAGTCATAACAAGTTATCAGCTCATGTAATTATTCCATTCTCAGCATTTGAAATGTGATCTATATTACCACTAGAGGAGTCTATACAGTTTGTCAAGTTTGTTAAAGATAGCATTAGATTATTGATGATACTTTAGAAAAGAACCTACATAATGATCTGTATCTCACTAAATATTATGAAAGTATTGATCCACAACATGTCAAACCAACTGACTGGGAGTTATCAATACTTAACAGTGCTAAGAGAGAGTGGGCTGGGGCTGAGGGTTGGCTTTTGAAGCAGGATAGAAAACATGGAATCCCAGCACCGCATAAGCTGGGCCTGGTGGTACACGCCTGTACACGCCTCAGCATTCAGGAGGCTGAGGCAGGAGGACTGTCATGAGTCCAAGGCCAGCCTGGGCTACAGAGGGAAGCCCTGTCTCAAAAAAAAAAGAAGGGATGATGGAAAACAGGAGTGCATATAGGATAAAGAAAAGCAGGACAGCACTTCAAACCAGGATCAGAAGACAGTGGAGGAACTTCAGCAACAGAGACAACAGAAGGAGAAACAAGAAGCATTAAGGGTGAGACACGAAGAGTGTGTCTCCAGAATCTGTGGAAAGACTTTTGGGAAAGGGCAGCAACATGAACTTGAGAGAGAAATACACAAGCTAAGAAATAATAAAAACAGAAGAGGGGAAAAAAAGAACCCCCCAATCAATACTAGGACAAGTACAAATACAAGTTCAATGTATCTACCAAAAACCAATGAAGTGAGAACAAAGTCCAAAAAAAGAAAAGAGAAATCGGTGTCATTTCAATCTCTATGTCCAAAAGATCTTCAGTCTGAGCTGACTGAGAGGGTGGGGCCAGTCCCCTCCCAGTTCCCTCTCTTCCAGTGTGTCAGTCCTGGAAAAAATAATAAAGAGTCCTTGAAAATAACAATAAACTAAAGAGTATTGGTCTGAAATGTCTCCTGCAGCTCTTGTGAGGCTGGAGTGAGCACAGAGCCCCAGCGGCAGGCGGCAGGCGCACCAACCTGTGTCCCAAGATGCCCACAGCCCCTTCCTCCCACTTGCGCTGCGGAGACAGGGAGATGAGGCCTCTGCTTTCTGAGACGTGTTCTCTGTGTTGTCTTTGGACTCAAATCTTTCAGGATGAGGACTTTTTTTGTTTTTATTCCCGCTCTGCTGCCGGTGTTCTGCCCTTGAATTCCCTGGAGACGTGCCTCTGAATTGCCTCTCTAGACTTGCCCAGAAGGCCTTGAACCTGGACACCTGCATGCGCTGTCAGTCCGCAGCCTTTAAGCTCAGAGCCTTGCAGCCCAAGCAACTGGGCTTTGTCACACTGTCTGTCGTGCACAGCCGTAAGATCGTCTGGCCCCTTCCAGAATACTGTCCTGGCAGAAACTCTCCCCAGGCACACAACACCGCGGCCCAGGGCCGGCTGAGCTCCCCTGCCTCTGGCTGCCCCGGGCCACCCGGCATGGCCCGAGGACCTTTTCTTGTTTGGGCAGTCGTGCTCCCCTGGCTGGACGTGCAGTTTTTCTCTGGTCCTCTGGCCGTCTTCCTGTCCTCCGTTTGGCTAAGCAGAGCTGTAGAGGAGTCCCCTTACTCAGTCTCTGTCTTCTGTCCACGTTTATGCGGAGCGGCCAACAACATCGTCCTACAGAAGGGTCTCCACTCTGCTCTTGTCTGGTCATTTTCCATACGCATCTGGCACTCCTTTCTGACCAGGACTTTTGTGGATAGTTGGAACATGTGGATTCCCTTTGCCTAAGATACTCAGACCTTATTTTCCCGATTTGACCCCACCCCCCCTCCATGTCCTTCAAGCAAAGTTGGCTTGTGCCCTGTCGGCCAGACCCAGAGTCCTGCTGCCTTGATGGCAGTTGTACTGGACCTGTTTGTTGGAAGAACAATGTTTCTGTGACTACCGGGCTACTGCTCCTCCACGTAAGAATGCTTTACGTGAAGACCAGTTTTGCCTGTGTTAGATTTGAGAGTCTTTGCTGCCTGAGGAATACATCATTTTCTTCTAAAAATGAAAACACTGATAATTGTGGGGTTAATTTATGTGAAGTTACCCAAGCAGCTCATCAGTCAGGGACAGGGCAGGTGTCCATTCTCAGTCTGGGGGGAACTCTCAAGCCTAAATTGCTGTTCGTGTCCTGTCCCTGCCCCACTGGCAGATGAGGCAAGCCCATCCCACCCATTAGAGAAGATCCGTCGGTGCTGTTGGCTCCCGTTGGAGATTAAGGATTTCTGCTCTGAGAATGAGCTTGTACTGCCAAGGATGCAATTACAAGAAACTCCTGTTTGTAGGGCAAATTAAATAGAGGTTACGTTACCGAGGGGCAGGGTGTTGTTTTAAAGAATTCACATGGCTAGCTGGCTCTCGTTTTCAGCAAGCTTAAGATTAATAAAGGGCAAATTGCAAGGCATATTTTACATGCCCCATTAAACTGGTGGGATTAAGTGTGCACAAAAAGTAATTGCCTTTTGATGTGAATAAGGCACAGAAGCCCAGACAGAGGAAGCATGCCCCCTAATTTATAGTCCTATAGGAGGCTTTCTCTGTAATTATCATCTTAACACCAAAGACCATAATACACAGTGATGCTAAAGGAAACAGAGCACAGAAGGAGTTGCATTATTCCTCTCTTCTAGGTGAAACCCTTCTTCCTCTGGCCAGGCCCTGCCATCTCTCCATCATTCTAACAGCTCAAAGCATAAGGAAGCCAGCTAGCTGATCCTGCTGGGATTGGATTGTTCCTATTGTTTCTTGGAAGTGAACAGGGAGGATCACCAGCAGGCCTTCTTTCTGGTACCCCGTTTCAAAAAGGTTTCTTTCTGAGCACATATGACTAATTAGTGCCACATGCCCAAGTACCAGTCCTTCAATGCCTTGGAAATCATGGGGTTAAATCAGAGTCCTGCAGTGGACCAAAAGCTTGGATTTCTGCCTCCCCCACCCCAGGTCTTAATAATTTGAATTTATCTAGAGAGATCCTAAGAAATTACTGCGTAGGGTTGAATAATAATCCAAAGAAATCTTTTAAAAAAGAATATCCCCTGGGACTTTTTGCATGCAAAAAAAGCTCTATAAAACAAACTACACTGAGTAAGACGAATCTAAACAGTGAAATATGCCAAGTCAATGAGTTTTCACCAGAAAGTTGTTAGGGCCATTATTGGTTGAAAAACTTTCTGTTCTTTTTTTCATTAAAATACAACTGAGGCTTGCCACTGGGCTGTTGGATGTCCTTTTCTCAAGGCTTTGGATGAACTCCTGCTCAAGTTTGCCCTCTCCACCCATCTTGCTCCACTATAGGTTTTTTTTTCCTCCATAACAAAAAAACATTCAAGACACATTCACAGCTTAGGAGGTTCAGCATACTCAATTTTGAAGCTTACGAGTCCCAAGTCTGTCTGATAGACTCTGCTCTATCTCATTCTTAAATGTCTTGTCTTGCACTGAGCTCTAATCTATATACTGTCACAAGTCCTTTAAGAAGTCGACAGGGTACAAAATCTTAAATTCAATTTGTTGCTAAGAATCTATTCAGCAACAGAGATCACAGAAATATAAAGATTGGAATGGGCTTGGAAGGTCACCTAATCTAACCTCCATTCAACGGCTTGAATTCCCTTGAGGTGCCTCTTCACAGAGCCTGCCTTCTGCCACCTGAACAGAACAAGCAGCCCTAACACTAGGCTTTCGTTTCACTTGGCCAGTATGGGTCCACCTTGATCGCTGCTGGGTGATGGGGACCATAACACAATAGTACCTCATTTATTTGGACGCATCCAACTGTAATAATTGTTTATTATCATGAGCCAAATACTGAGTCCTCTGGCCAAGTGAAATGATACTTGAAATATTTATCATTGATAATTGTGGAAGGCAGAATTCTAGTTCCCCAGTTATTCATTCTAATCAACCAAAATGGGGATTATGTCCCTTATATGGCAAAGGGACAGCTATGATTAAGAATCTTGAGGTGGAGAGATTGCTGTGGATTACCTCAATGTGTTCAATCAAATAGCAAGATATTTATGAGGAAGACACTGGGATCAGAGTGTGAGATGAATACATGATGATAGAAACAGAGGTAAAGGCAGAAAGATTTAATTATGCTGTGGTTCTGGGTTTCAGGATGAAAGGAGACTGTTGTGGTTAGGATCTGGAGTGTCCCCCAAAAGTCTCATATATTTTAATGTTGTGGATTATCTGTGGAACCATATGATGTTGGTGGATTGGGGTCTAGTCTGGAGGATGAATTACAGTTAAGAATAAAGGCGTGTGAGTTAGGAGTAATGGTGTGTAGTGGCCACACCTGGATGCAGGAGGGACTGGTTACTGGGCGGAGACCTGAAAGGATATATAAGCTGCACCTGCCTTCCTGGATGACTGGAACTGGTCTCAACTGGTCTCAGCTTGCCTTCCTGTTTGTGATGTCCCGAGAAGCTGCCTGCACCTCTGCCTCTGTCCTGTACTTTGATTGCTGCAGGCCGCCCCTGAATGGATTGTGACCATATGAAACTGTGAGCTAAAATAAACCTTTCCTAAATTTGTGGGAGGCGGGTATTGAGTCACAGCAACCAAAAAGTAACTAAGACAGAGACAAACGTCAAGAAGTGTGGTAGTCCTGGATAGTTAGAAAGGGCAAGAAAATCAGTGCCAGAAGGAGACCTTCCAGAAGGAGCACAGTTTTGCCAAAACATTTTGTTTTGTTTTTAGCTTATTTGATTTCCTGATTTCTAGAACAGCAAGATAATAAATTTGTGTTTTTTAAAAGCCTTAAATTTATGGCAATTTATTATATGAGCTATTGATATAATATTAGCTATTCCTAATGTTTACAGTCACTATGGAGTTTTAGGAAAGAAGATCAGGAAGGATGAGATTTATACTGACCTAAGGGTGGAGAATAGAATTACCCCTGCTCTGGAAGCTTTCTAATAAATATTTGTTTTTAAATTATTTTCCCTTCTCTTAACCAAATATTAAACGTATGAATAAGTATCAAGTATTTGAGGATTTTATGTAGTCATTCCATGTTTCATTTGCTCCCCAAAGTTATTCTTTTTATTAGCATGTATTTGCAATACACGACACTTCCATTCAGCTGAAGAATTGGTGTGCCACATCTTTAACACTTTCTTGTCCCTTCCCCCTTTCCATCCTCTCACTCCTCCCCTTCCATAAGTCTCTCTGATTTTTTTTTTTTTTTTACTATTTGTCTCTTCTACTTATTTATACTTTGGATTTCTCATATTGGGAAACCTTGCAGTATATGAACTTCTGTGTCTGATTAATTTCACTAAGCATAATGATCTCAAGCTGCATCCATTATCTTACAAATGACTGAAATTTGTCTTTATTGCAGAGTAGTACTCCGTGTGTATATAGACCACATTTTTCTTATCTGTTGATGTTTTGATGGACACATGGGCATGTTCCATGAGTCGTGCTTCTATAAACATGGGTGTGCATGTACCTCTATTGTATGACAGCTTTAAGTCTTTTGCAAAGACACCCAGAAGAGGTATAGTTGACTCAAATGCAATATCTATTTTCAGTTTTTCTGAGGAATCTCCATCCTGATTTCCAAATTATATCAGTTTACAGTTTCACCCACATTGTAGAATGGTTCATTTTTCCTCACATCCTCACCAGCATCAGATGGTTTTTGAGTACTTGATACAAGTTATTCTTACTGGGGTAAGATTTAACCTTAGTGTCATTTAGATTTGCTTTTTTCTAATGATGAAGGATGCTGAATTTTTTTTTTTTTTTGTATATTTTGGTCATTTGTACTTCTTCTGAGGATTGTCTATTCATTTTAATTTCCCATTTTTAATTGGGTCTTATTTTTAGGGTCTCTCTTTTTTCAGTTCATTGTATGTTCTGTATGTTAGCTCTCTGTCCAACAAGTCAGTGGTGTTATTTTTCCCATCTTGTCGGTTCTATGTTCCTTCTGCTGATTGCTTCCTCTGCTGTGCAGGAGCATTCCATAATTTAATGTTTTTCCTCTTTGCAACTTCATAGTGTGTGAGTATAATAGATACCCTATATTAATACATATAACCCCTGCTAGATATGAAGAACTATGCTTGCATAAAATATCAAGAATTTCTAATCAGGAAGAAAGGACAAGTGACAATAGCTCCAAAGATTCTGATGAGTATTGTTATTTCCCTTAGGCACAGATGAATTTAAGAAGAATGTATCAGATGGAGGAAGGAGATATAAAACTAATAACTCCCTCAGAAAAATGCCATTCTCCATTTCAAAGCAGAGAAAATTTGTTAAGCAATATGCTGTTCAGCAAAATCAAGCATTGAACAGAACTACTTACAAGTGGACAGATCGTCCGACAGCGGTGTGTTAGGTGACAACGACTGGCAGTGGCAAGTCTCATCTGATCATCAACATGTGGGTCTGGTTACACTGGCACATTGTACCCACATTCTGGAGAGAAAACATGGAACTGAAATTCTTGCTGGTGATTTAAGCCAGAGTTGTGACTAAACTTGAATTTCTTAACAGATACTGGTGGAAGAGAATGCAAGGAAAAGTTATTTCTGAGCTTCATGGTTTAAATAATTTAATGGGATGGATTTTCTTCAGTGATCAAGAAACTCAACCCTGTAATGACCTAGCAAGACAGGCAAGGATTAGAGAGATGTAAGAACTGTTCCGCAGGGATGGGAAGGGACTGGCCTAAGGTCGTCTAGCTGCTTTGAGAGGATGTGGCTAGGAACCAGCTCCCCAGCCACCTGTCCTTTCTGCCACATCGTGCTTCCTCAAAGGAAAGAAACTCTGTGAAGTCCAGAATATCAAACAGTGTACTCTTGCCAATCAAAAAAAGAAAGCATATTTTTGAGGGAAGACTCTGGATAACAGAGGGAAACCAGACCATATTTTATTTTCTTCGTGCTTCCCCATGTGAACCCCTGGGTGTAGGCGTAGCCGGCTTCTCCCCACCCCGAGAACCAGCTTCGGTCCTTCATTTCCTCCTTGCTGATCTTCTTTACGTTATACCACTGCCTTGAACAGACCACTGTTGTCTCAGTAAAGCCCAGATTTCCAGCTTTCAAGGACTAGTCCAGGTCAGTTATTTTCTAGGAAGTTTTCACAGGCCATGTGAAGAGTCAGGCTCTGCAGACACAAGATCTTGGCCAGATTTGCTTCCCAGGATGTTGGGCTGGGAGGCCAGCACTGAGCTCAGCCAGTATCAGGGATATTAAACGAAAGCTCTTGTACTTTATCCCTCATGCAGCTGGGAATGGAACCCAGGGCCCTGCATGTGTTAGGAGAGGGCTCTGCCACCAAGCTATACCCCAGTCCTGAAAACTCTTGTACTTCAGTAACGGCTCAGCTTTATGTGACTAAGAGCAGGACTGAGACATTACGAGATGTGAGACAGCTAGAAAACACTTTGAAGGTAAATTCAGGCACTCTTAAAGAGAAAGGGAACAAGAAAGCGAAGCTGAAGTGAGAGAGCTAGAGGAGCAATCTTGTATCCCAAGTTTCCAGTGCCCAGGTCAATTTCTGAAGACCCTGGCCACTTGTGTGACCTCCTATGAAAAGCTGCTATCAAACAAACTTTGTGTGCATCCTAGCTCAACTTCTCTGTTTCTCTGTAAGCTTTGACCAGCTACGTAGTAATGGTAAGGCTTGGTTTTTTAATATATAGAGTGGGAGCATTAATGGAATATATTATAATTTTCTTATTAAGAATGAATGAGAACATAAAATGCTTAGAACATTTGTGACTCATGTTAATTGTGCATAATATTAGTTGAAACGACTGATTTTAAAAATGCTTCTTATCCACATCCCTTATATGGGTTTCTCTTTTATTTGTGACAGCTTGTAGATTTCCTTACAGCCAAAGAAAATGAAGGCATTGTTGCTGTGTACTCATCTCTGATTGTTATAACTATTGCAATGTTCTCTACAAATACTTCACTGATAGCTTGCTTTTAATTCCCTTAAAGTCCTCAGGAAAGCCTGATTTAGAAACTGGGACAGAAAAGGCATCCTGGAAGTCTTTTTGAAGCCTCCCACACTCCTTGACCTTTCATTCTGCCTTTCTCTCTCCCTCCTCTCTCTCTCTCTCTCTCTTTCACTCTTTCTCTTTCCCAACTCTGAGGTCATCCAACACTTGTAGCTTCTCTGACCTCATTCCACAGAATGAATAGCACTAAACTGAAGTAGGATATGTCCTTCCCAGCTCTGTGGTGGCCAGAGGCCTTAGTTTTAGGTAGACCATCTGATTTGGAGTCTATGATAGAAGCACAGGCTCCCTGACCCACAGTAGAACTTTGCTCTTCAACATACAGTACAGTGAAGCTCTATGCTCATAGATTCAAGAACAACCAAAGTTACATCTTCACTGAACATTCACATATTTTGATTATTATTAAAGCAGTACAGTTCAGCAACTATCGAAGTAGCACTTATACTATAATATTAGGACTTACATGTAATTTAGAGATAAAAAGAAGATGTATGTAGGTTATAGGCAAATACTATGCTATTTTGTAGTAGATACCTGAGTTATACTTTGCGATCTTGGGGGTGGGGGTGGAATGTTGAAACCAATCATCCATGGATACCCAGGAGGACTGACTTTGATATAGTCTATGCGTCTAAAGTTGAACTGGACCTGACTCAACTCTGGAAAGTACCCAGTGAGAATGCTCCTCTACAGAAATTTCACATCTTGATAAACAAACAAAATTTTAGTTGCATGGACATTTCTTCTCCTGTTCTTTCCCCAGTGCCCTCAGTCTGCAATTGTCCAAATCCATGTGTATTTGAAGCCATTCATATTAGATTGCAGAAAATTCAAATCACAGCTAGCTAAAAGGAAATATCCCTGAATGGATCAAGTATGGTTAGATCTAGGTGACCACACAATGCTCCTCATAATCTTATATGTTGGCTCCATTCTTCCAAGGTTGGATTTATTCTTCAGTAATTTTCCTCAACTAATATACTTAGCATCATCCACAGCTGTATGCATGTTTTTGGCAATTTAATACCCAGTGGAAGATCAGGCTTCACATCTAGTAGTTATAGCAAAAATGCCTGGGATGCTTTGCAATGACCTGGTTCGGGACTGTGTGCGCATATCTGAGCTCTAAATCTGACCATGACCTCGCCTCTAACCTCTAACCCTTGTGAAACCGTGTTATGTAAGATGTGAAGGCAAGACACCGAGCTGCTGCACAGAGAATGGAGCAGAGATTCTTAGAAAAGAGACAAAGGGACAAGGGTGAGCTAGTCCCTCCCCCAAATCGCCTTCAACTCCTGCCACTTTGCTTTTGTCTGTTATGTTTCATTAGTTCTTAGACACCCAGTTCTCCCTGTCTTTATGCATCCCAATCATTTTCTCTTCCTGTCTGCCTCTGCCTCCCTCTCGGTTCTAATTTCTTCCATCTATGGCTGTCCTTCCTCTGAGCTCTCTCGTAAACAGTGTGAGAATCCAGCCACCCCCACCCGCAGCCGTCATCCCTGCTTTCATCTTGTAGCCCCGTGGCACTCTACTTCCTTACTGTTTACACAGTCATCTTGCTAATCTTCATTTTTCTCATGTTTGGTCTGCTTTGCTAAACTAAAAGTCACATATGTGGTGAACGGACCTTGTCTCGGTCAGTTAGAATCACCAGGACTTTGGGACACACAGGGCATATAAAAAGCAACATAATATTGTTTCTTGAGTAAGTAAAAGAATGGCCCCGGTGACAAATTTTTCTATGGATTTGGAAGCCACATTTCCCCTTTCAAAATATATTCTCCCAGTGAGCCTTGGGAGATCATGAACAAGAAAAATGAGTAATTAAGCTTAAGGCCAATGGATGCTTACAACCATCCAAGGAAAACCAAGATTTTAAGAAAAAGAATATATCTGTTGTAATCTTAGGACTGCAAATTTCCAAACAAATATACAAATTGGCTAATTAAATGTAAATTGACTGCTAAAGATAGGATACAAAAGCACAACTCTCCCATATTGTACCCATAAAGGGTGTTCATCAGCAAGCTAGGTCTGTAAGAACCGAGATTGTTTTTCTACTTACTACTTGACATTTGGTATCTACTAGATGTGTTCTAGCCTATAGTAACCAATGCAATTGCTGTTGTCTAGAGCACAAAATCTTGAGTGGTTCCCCCCAGTCTCTCTATAAAACCTGTGGCTCACATAAAAATGACTCAGCCTCCACCTCCTGCTGGGCAAAATAGACCCTTGGTTGTTTTACTCACCCATCAGTAGTCCCACTTCAACCTTCCAGAGAGAGCCAACGAATCTCAGTGACGTCTGTAGCGTATGTAAGAGCAGTTACTCCAATTAGGCCTTTTCCAATAGTGTGGGCAAGGGGTAAGCCACTGGATTAGGCACGGTGGCTTATGATATGTCTGAAGTCTGATTCTTACATTTTCAATATTGTACATGATTGCTACAATCATGACACAACATAAATTTGGAGCACAGCATTCTGAGAAATGGGGGAAAAGGAGAGACGAAGACACAGAAAACCAAACTTTTGGGAGACACAGCTATCATTCAGATGTGCAGGCATATTTTTACACACATATAAATAAGCACACATTTTTCTATTTGCTTAGATTTATATTTGTTATTCTTTACTGTAAGATGTGTCCACTTTACCACATTGAAGTAGTTATTACTTTATTCCCCTCTTTTTTCTTGCTGTGTAGGGCAAAATTAAGGTTCTTCTTCTCAAGTAGGTCTGAGCTTTTCAGAGGCTCTTTATAGCATTTGCTAATTAGATCCATGTCAGTTTGGTAATGATCTTTATATACTTGAGGATCATAAAGATATCGGAACAAATAAGAAACAACAACAGAAAGAGAAGAGAAAAATTCTGTGTTAAACTTTCCTTTATTACCTACACATTAAAATAATCTATTAAAAAATTTAACATACAAATGATAGTACTGCTTTCAATAAAAAGTCCCCAATATTGTCATGGGAGAAAGATAATAATTCTAAATGGTCACTTATATCATTTTTAATACGTATAAGCAGTACATTCAATACAGGACCATCACAGCAAAATATGCCGTAATATGAAAACACAGGCACATTATATCCACAATACATTTCATTATTATGATTGCTTTGCAGCCATTCCACACTTAGAGAAAGCATCTCTCAAGTTAATGTGCAATTCTTCTGTTTTAAGACAAGATGGTCTGCGGATGGCAGCAATACAGAAATAACAAAGATAGAAAAAATATGGATGTCAAACTTTGATTAGGTCTGCAGTATCAAATTCTAAAAACAGAAACACAGTGTTCTAGGGCCCTTTAGAGGTCTGACAGTCATATGTAGAAAACGATTGTAAACTTAAAATGTAGCATAAACCACGATATTGACTCGGGGCTAAAATCAGCATCTATAAGTTTTGCAAACAAAGCACAGATGGTGGCTGCAATTCAGCACCTCTGAGTCTACCCTTTTGATTTCTAATACTAAGTTTAGGCCCTGGGACATAGTGGCGCATCTCAGTATATGTCTTTGCTGAATGAATGTTGAAGTGTTCACCTGAAAGTGAAGTTCACCCAAAACCGCAGGGGGACTGGTGGGCAGAGGACGGTGGATAGAGTTAGTAGCAGAGGCAAAGCCCTGCCAGAGAGACTGAGTTGTGGGAGTGTGGAACAGAGCTACACAGGAAAAATAGAGGTTTTGTATCATTGTTTTAGTGGAATTTATGTCAGTAAGAGGCAAATGCCAGAAAGGAATGAGAAGTACACTGATTGCATTGAAACTCAGGAAGATGCCTTCTAGTGTCTCTTAAATCTAATACAAATGGACAACAACTAGTTCAGTTCAACACAAAAATTTTTATTTCGTGTATTTGCTGTTTATAAAGTACTATGACAGCTGTTATGCACAAAGTAAAGGATGCATGAATCTTTCTCCCCAAGGTTGTTTTAGTCTATTAGGATATGGGGCATTTAATTATTGACCTTGTCACAGGACAAACCATGATGGAAGTTGATTGGAAAGACCTGGCAATGTAGAACATCTTTAACAAGGAGATAACATCAGTTAGGCCTCAGAAAATTAGTTTAAATGACTTCATCTAAAGAGGGTGCTAGAAAGCATGAGCACGTGGCCTGGAAGGTCATTGTTAGCTCTGCTCTTCCTCTTGCTCTCAGCTTCTTCTTCCTCATTTCCATCATGCCACGAACAGTTTTGCTCCATCTAAACCCTGGGCCGGGTGCTTTCACTATTGCCAGCTGACCACGAATGGAGTAAGATTTCTGAAGGTGTGAATTAAAGTAAATCTGTCTTTTCTCAAGTTATGGGTGTTGGGTATTATGTCACAGCAATAAAAAAGCAACTAAGACAGAAATTGGTTCCTGAAATTGGTGAGGTCATTGCTGTGACTTTTCCTAACCATGTGTTTAGAAGACTTTGAAACTGGTTTGTGGAAGGATTTTGGGAAGTTTGGGGATGTCATCTAGCAAAACCTTAGAATACTATAAGCTGAGCTTAATGAGAGATTCTGGTCAGAGCACAGAAGATCAGAAAAATCTAAGAGGTTTCAGACAGAAAGGGAAAGTCTATTGGCCATTTGTCTAGAAACCATGTGTACTATCTACTCTGGCAAGAGGTATAATGGCATTTTGGCCCTGTCCTGAGACTTTACATGAAACAAGATTTTGGATGGTGGACTATTTAATCTGGCAGGTGAAATTTTAAGATATCCGAATGTTCAGGTTGTCACATGGGTACTGCTTGGGACTTTTAGCCAATTCTACACTGAAAGCATGAAAAAATGTCAAAGTAAAAGTTGAAAGAAAGCTTCCAGTTTTCTCAGAAAAAAAAGTAACTGCATAATGGGGGCAAATGAGTGTGTGGTTGTTGAAGAGATTAGTACTTGGAATTAAATTATAGGAAACATGCCTTACGGGAGTCTCAGGAATCAGCAAGATTCTCTCCACCCATTCCTGGTTCAAAGGTACAAAGACAAAAACCTTTGTTTTCAAAGGAGAGCCCCAGGACACCCTGCAGGGAAACTTAAGAAAGTGAATCCCCAAAGATTTCAGCCATCTAAGAACTCTGAAGTCTCTCTGCATCATGGTCCAACGAGGGCAGACTTCTGCTCAAGCCAGCTGTAGACCTTGTCATCAACACCTGATATTGGCTTCATAGGCATGCAGAATGCAAGAGTCTGGGATCAGGAAGGTTTCCACATACATTTCCGGAGAAGACCTTGGCAGGCAGGCAGCATGCCTGGAAGGACAGTGCGTGAAGCTATGAACGAGAAGCTGATGACTCTGTGGATACTCTGGAAATTTGGGGAAATGCCAGAAACATGGACTGTATTGAGAAAGGCCAGAGACTGCAAGAGAATCTAGCATATTAGAGAATCCAGTTAGGTTGCAGCCAGAGGCAATATCAAAGAAGCTGAGTTTCCCGAAGCCTTGAGCTCACATCTCACCACAATTTGCTCTGATGCTGGTCTCGAAGCTACAGGATTTAATAGAACTACAGGATTTAATGTTTGTTCTGTCACGTTTTGACTTTGCTTTGGTCCAATTTCTTTCCTCTATTCCTCACTCTTGGAATGGAAATGCTTACTCTGTCCCATTGTACGTCAGAAGTGTTTAATTTTGTTCAGTTTTTCAGAGCTCACAGCTAAGAGTTTGCCTTGAGTTTCAGAGGAGACTTTGAACTTGAACTTTTAAACAATGCTGGAACTGTTGAGACTTTGACAACTTTCACAGAAGAACTAAATGCATTCTACCTATAGAGAGGTAGATGTGAGTCTTTTGGAGGCATGGAATGTTACAGTTTGGATATTGAATGTCCCCCCAAAGCCTCATGTATTTGGAAAGTTACTCAACCATGGGAGCTAATCTGTTGATCTCCTGTGCGGTTAAGATGTGAGGCCTAGTAAGAAGGAGCAGTTCACTGTGGCTTGTCTTGGACAGTCACGCCTGTGGGATGTGACTGGAAGGTTGTGTGCTAGTTCTGCCTGTCTTCTCACTCTCAGTTTCCTGTCCCACCGTGCCATGACAGCTTTTCTTCCACAAGGCCCTCTGCCAAACACTTCCACTATTGCCAGCTGACCATGATGGACTGAGAACTTCTGAAACCATGAGACAAAATAGACTTTTCCTTCCTTATGTTGTGGGTGTGAGGCATGATATCTCAGAAAAAAAAAAAAAGAAACTTAGGCAGGCAGTCATTGCTAAGGGTCATTAACAAGGGTCTAGAGAAGGAAGTGATTGAAGGAGGGCTGGGCAGAAACAGTAGAAAAGGAAGACTCGGGGTAGAAAAATGTTTATTAGAGTTGTTGTGGGAACCAATGATTTAATGAACAGATAACAGGTATTTAAAGGAAACTTTCTGCCGAGAAAATGCAGGTATTTAGCAAAAGAATGCAAAATGGCATACATTCTCCTTCTTTTTCTTTCAGTTACATTTAAATCTGTACCGTGGCAAATTTTATATTTAGTGAATTGATTTTTTGAGGGCCAGATATGTGAAAGGCACTTTTATTTGCCTCTAGCTTTACTGCATAAAGCTCTCTCCTCTCACAGATCTTTTGTTCAAGCCAAAAGATTCTTTCCAGACCTCCACTGCCCATCACATTGAGAATCAATCTAAGTTGCTTTTGTAACCAGAAAAACCTAGTTAAAAACTGAACTTCTATTTTCTGCTGATGTGAGTTTTGACAAGTCATATAGAAACATTCTAAACTTCAGGTTTCTTATCAGTAAAAGTAGTCTGGTGATAATTATGCATGAGCTATGTAAGTAGTGCTTGATTTAATACATTAAAATAGTCTAGCATACTTTCCTCAATAAAAATCAGTTGTTATCATTATGGATAACTATTGCTTTAGTTACTTTTTCGTTGCTGTGACTCAATATTCAATAACCAAAACTTTAGGGAGGAAAGATTTATTTTAGTTTAAAGTTGCAGAAAGCCACAGTGCATTCATGGGTGGGAGGCTGGAAAATTGTAAAATCCCGTGGAAGGACCACAGCTAGAGCCAGAGCAGGAGTTGGAGCTCTGGAGACAGAGACCCTCATGGCAGCATGGCAGAACCGAGACAAGCCTGGGAGGGAGGGTAGAACCAGCACACACCCCTCTAGGTCAATCCCCAAGCATCTTCCCCTTCCAGTTAGGCCCTACCACCCAACACCACACAGCATTCATAGGTACATGAGGCTCTTGGGAGACACTCCAGATCCAAACCACAACAACTACTGAGACAATTTCTAATTATACCTAAGATCCTACTTGCTTTTTGAGTATAATTTAAGTGTTTGTATCATAGATAACATAAACTTCTCAATTAAAAAATTGAATATTTGACCACTTCCTGCAAGTTTATATTTGAACCACTCAAGGCTTTTTCTCTGATCTTCCTCAAAACATTTCTTTGTGCCCTGGAGACTCCACCATCATGGTCTCTGTGCTTTTTGTTACAAACCCAACCTTCCTCTGGTTTAGGATCTTGGGACCTGCTACTTTTTCCTGGAGATCCCTCTTTCCTGGTCTTTAAATGACTACCTTCTTTAACCACTAAGTCCTTAGTACCCCTACCTTTTTGCTACCCCACTTTTATTTATATTCCCTGTTTTATTTTCTTTATACTATTCTCTGTTGTGGGAGATACATACTGAGAGGGGGTTGGTATAAACAATTTACCTTGGAGGCAAGGATAAGAAGTTCATTTAGATCACTCTACAGCATCTAGGAGGCTAGCAGGTAAATTCTAAAAGAGCAACCACACATCAGGCTGAGAGGTTAAGTTCCTTTATGAGTTTGAGAATGGCAACAATGAAAACAAAAGGAAAGATCAGAAAAGCAATCTTACTCACAGTGGCCTCCAAGAAAATTAAATGCCTAGGAATTGATCTAACTAAGGAAGTGAAGGATTTCTACAAAGAAAACTAGTATTCTGAAAAAAGAAATAGAAGAGAATATTAAACAATGGAAAGACATCTACTGTTCCTGGATAGGCAGAACTAATATTGTCAAAATGGCCGTACTACCAAAACCAATGTACAGATTCAAAGCAATCTCAATCAAAATACCAACAGCATTTTTGGAGACTTAAAAAAATGATCCTAAAATATATATGGAATAGGAATAGACCCAGAATAGCCAAGCCAATCCTAAAAGCATCACAATACCAGACACCAAGTTATATTACAAAGCAACGGGGGTAAAAGTCACACGCTACTGCCACAAAAATAGGCAGGTAGACCACTGGAACAGAACTGAGGATGCAGAGACAGCTCTGATCACTTTTGTCCATCTGATCTTTCAACAAAGAGGCCAAAAACATACAATGGAGAAAAAGTAGCCTCTTTGACAAGTGGTGTTGGGAAAACTGGTTAGCATGAACTGAACCTAATCTTTAACCATGTACCAAAATAAAAAAATGAACCAAAAACCTAGATATTAAAATGGAGACATTGGAATACAGAATAGACAAAACCCTTGAATACATAGGCATAGGCATATGCAAAGACTTTTTCTCAGTGAAATACCCAATGTGTATGAGACAATACCAAGAATAAACAGATGGGATTCTATCAAATTAAAAAAAACTTTCTGCACAGCAGAGGACACTATTGATATGGTGGAGAACTGACATAATGGGAATTTTTTTTTTTTTTACCAGCTACTCTGTGAACAGAGGACCATTACCTAGAATATACAAAGAACTGAAAAAAAAGATCCCCCAAATAAAAGACCCAATTAAAAAAATGAGTCAACTGAAATGAATAGACAATTCTTAGAAGAAGTACTGATGGTCAATAAATACATGAAAAAAAATTGCTCAGCATGTTTTTGCCAAAAAGATCAATGTAAATCAAAATAACATTGAGATGCCATCTTACTTCAGTAAGGATGGCTGGTATCAAATACTCAAAAAAATAATAAATGTTGGCAAGGATGTACTGAAAAGGGAGACCATCTGCGTTGTTGGTTGGACTATAAATTAGTACAACTATTATGGAAAGCATAATGGGGATTCTTAAATGAAAACAGGTATCCCATTTGACCCAGCTATATTGCTTCTGGGTACCTTCCCAAAAGATTTAAAATGTGCTACGTGCACACCCATGCTTGTGGCAGTACAATGTATAATAGCTAAATCTTGGAAGCAGCGGTGTGTCCATCAACAGATTACTGGAAAAAGAGGTGGGATATTTACACAGTGAAGTAGTACACTGCTGTAAAGATATATCTGAATCATTTCAGGAAAATAGATGGACACTGAGACCATCACACAGTGAAGCGAACCAGTCACACAAGGTTAGATGTTGCATGGTTTATCTAATATGAGAACACAATCCCATAAAAAAGCAAAAGAGTGAAGAAGGAAGACAGATTCATGAGGAGATAAAGGAGAAGCAGTGGGGGCGGTGAGAGGGTGGGAACAAGAAGGGAAGTAAAAATGATCAAGGCGTGATATATAAACGCAGAAACTTCTCAAGCGGAATGCTGTTATTGTGTATCGCAAATACACACTAGAAAAAGAATGATGAAAAAGCAAAAAGGAACTTGAAGGTGTGAAAAGGGGTCTCAGAAGAAAGGAGAGTATCCAAGAAACATCTTGTAGCTGTTCATGATTTTGCAAAAAATTCTATACCTGAAGTTCAGTCTAATAAGAGAATTTCTTCAGCTTCATAGAGGGCTTTTGGGCTTCAGTGAGGAGGGAGTGTGCACACCATGGAAGGACTCTTGGCTTTCAGTTAGGCATGTCTATGCATATCAGCTTGTAGAAAGGACACGCCAGAAGGTACTCAGGAAGAGGTGTGAGTGAGTCTATTTCAAAGCCTAGGATTGCCATATTGCCATAAGGTCCTGGGTAGGACACATTTTAACAGATGACTTCTGTTATTAGGGCTTTAACCATTTTTCTGCCAGTGGGTAGCCATTGCATCCCCTAAATGCGAGTATTTATTTTTACATTTATTTTATTTTCAAAATACTGGGGATTGAGCCCAAGGCCTTTGCACTGAGCTACTTCAGTTCGTCTTTAATTTATTTTTTATTTTGAGGTAGGGTATTTCCAAATTGCTAAGTTGCCAAGGCCTGGCTCAAAGTTGAAATCGTCCTGCTTTGGCCTCCCAGAATGCTTCTGTAATTACAGGTATGCACCACTACCCAAGTATTATTATTATTTATTTATATGTTTACTTGTTCATTTTTCTTACATCATTGAAATGTGAATTTTCTTCACTTTAAGGTCTTTTCTGTGCTATGTGTCTCAGCTTCCTGAGGAGTACCTGAAACATGGTATGTCAAAAAAAATTGGGTGAGAAAACATTTAAATGGCGGATACAGAATGAGTGGCTTTTTGGGAAAGAACCGGGTGACTCTTTGGCCTCATGGTCCTGCGTCCTTCTGTGACAGTGACATTTTCTATCAGCTGCATTGACAATAATTTGTGCATGTGAAAATTAGTCATTACTCTTTTCTCTTTACTTTCTTTTCCTTTTAGCATGTTGTCCCCAAAACATTTTTAAACCTATTTTTCATGGAAAACATGAATGTTTTTGGAACAACTATATGAAAATGTCTTGTTTAACTACAAAATTTAAAAATGCTTGACTGTTTCTTCAGAGGCCAAAGGTATCATTAACTTGGAACTCTGCTCCTTGAAAAAAACATAAAACCTGGCAAAGTGCAACTGGTGGACCGTTAATCACATTTATTTTTAGCAGTAGTGGAATTTTGTCCTTAAAGGATCCTCGGAGGTCGTCTAAGACAGGCCCCTCACTTAGCAGGTAAACAAACTGAAGTCCACAGAGGTTAGGACCTGCCAGTGTCTAGATGTAGTAGCAGGGACAGGTCCAGAACACTGACCTCCAGACTCTGAGGCCAGAGCTGTTTTTTCCGTGCCATATGCCACCAAATGAGGAAATGGGATTATTATTGTTATTTTATTGATTTAAGAATAAGAAAGAGGCGATACCAGCTACAGACCTGGAATATCAGTGCTTCAGAATCATGACCAAGCAAAAAGAAGGACCCTGAAGGATACTTCAAATAGTCACAGCTTTTGGGCTGAGTCTGCTACATGGGAGTCCACTCCCAGCATTTTCACACATGCAAATTGCTCCACCTTTGCTCCTCAGGCTCAGGTGCAAGGGCAAGCCAGGGTTTTGTATGTGTCAATTGCCTTAGATTTGCTTTCATCAGCAGGTGAAGAAACGAAAGTGAGAGTTCTCATAAAATACCAATCAGCACTGAGAAGCTCTGTGCTATTGTAATGAAAAAGCCGCTGCGTGTGCTCTGATTCAAAGAAAAGTTGATTTTTAAAAAGCTCCTTTTATGAGCAGAAAATTGCTAAAAATGAGACCATTTTATGGTAGAAAGCCATAAAAATTAGTCCACTTTAAACACTACTTCTATTTAAATTTTTATAACTTCCTTCCCATGCATTATTGTTATTGACAGTTGAAGACTTATCAAAAACTATTCTGTCTAAAGATCAGAAATGGAAAGTATATATATATATATATTGCTATCAGTGGAGCTTATTGACCTAAAGTCTAAAGTTTCAATTACTGGGAATTAGAATGCCTGAGTTAAAATGTTACTTTACAGGGTGGGTAATGAAATGTCAACAGACCCTCAAGAAGGTGAGCTCTACAGGAGGTAATAGATGCTTTCCAGGAGGAAGTTCTTATCAAATCTACCTAATTATGCTTTTGTATTTGCTATGGGTTCTCTCAACCTCCCGAATATTTTGCAGACTGAAAAGACGCCTGCTCTTTGAATCAAAATGCCAGCCTGAGGAAGCTGGAAAAACTTAAGAAAAGGTTATTCAGTTTGTGGAAGTTCAGCAAAATAAAATAAAAGAAAAAAACCTAGCGAAATACAGATCTTTATATCATCAAAATGAGTTACAAGACATTTAAAATTTTTGTTTCATGTTCATCTCCACCTAATAACATCTGTGATCAAAACAGACATGTAACAATCTCATTCACTATCTTTAATTATGCTTCTCTTTTTCTCTCCTTCATTGTTTCATTTTCTATTCATTTATTTAAAAACTTTCTACATAAATATTTCTCATTTTCTCTGAAAGACAGAATAGACAATGCTCAGACCATATAAGGGAATGCAAAGGGTGACTGAAAAACATGGTGTTGGCCTAGTTGTTTTTTTTAATTGCAATAAAAGATATATTGTCATTAATCCACTAAAACACTGTCCTTCTCTTTAAACATTCTTATGTCATCATTCTGGCCACTTTAGGAGGCACTTCTGGCAGGTTCATTTTGTGATTCTTTAAGATGTGTGATCTAAGAGTTCAGTGAGTGCCTCCGCCAGGTGCCAGCTAATGAGATGGCAGCATCAGGAATATGGTGCATCCTCGTCTGCCTACTGACTGGGTCTGGCTCTCTGTGACTTTCTGGCTCTTCTCTGAAGTCAAGATGGCCGTGGAAGGCAAACATTTGAGCTGATAAGGACACCCAGGCAGCCACAACAGCCCACTCGAGGATGAAGACCCTGAGTGTGGCAAGGTTGATGGTGCAGATCTGTTGAAGTGAGGGGGTGTATTTTGAGAATGATTAATGGCAATGTACTTTTTACTGTAATAATTTAAAAAAAATTTAAGTGTATAAGCCAGCCGTGGTGGTATGTGCTTGTAATCCTAACACTTGGGAGGCTGATACTGGAGGATCGCTGTGAGTTCAAGGCCAGCTAGAGCTACCATAGTGGGTTCAGAACCAGCCTAGACTGCAGAGTGAGACCCTGTCTCAAGAAAGAGAACACATCACATTTTTTGATTATATCTCCTAGAAAACCTGCCTGGTAACTTCCACAGGAACCAGGCTAGGAAGTTGAGCAAAAAGGAAGGCAGATTGACCCAAAATCTCTGTTTAGCTCTTTGTTGATGCGTTTGAAAAGAGCAGGTCAAATGCTTTGGTGAATATCAGCACATACATTTTTTTTTTCTTTTTATAAAGGGCCAGACAGTGAACACTTTAGGCTTTTTAGGTCACAGGATTTCTATTGCAGCCATTCACTTCTGCCTTCATAATGTGAAAGAAAGCAGGCATAGAGAATAAGTAAACAAATGCCCGTGGCCTTGTTCTATGAAGCCTTTATGTACAAAACATATTACAGCTCAGATTTGAACCTTGTGCTGTATTTTGCCCAGTGCTGTTCTGTGAGATCAGATATATGCTTGGACCACAGTGTCTGCCAAGTTGTGAAGTTTCAGTGTTGGGAGACATCTGCAGATACTAGGATTTCCTTCCTTTATTCACCAACTATTTATTGAGCTGCACATTTTCCTAGAGATTTGCAAACAGAAATCCCTGTCAAAGCAGACTTTATATTGTCTTGGGGGTGGCTGATGAAGAGCAAGCAATGGAATGAACACATAAACCTTTTAATATGGTAAGTGTTGAAGGTATCGGGGGAAGATAGCTGATGAGGTGAATCAAGAACTAAGACTGTAATTTTCAATAGGATGGTGTGCTAGCATTCTTGGCAAAACATAAGTATATTCAAAACTGAGAGAGAATGAGCGAGAGAGAGAGAGTAATTAGATCATTTATTAGATCAGCTTACAGGGCCCACAGGGAGTCCAAAATAGCCACACGCACGTATGAGAGCTGGAGAATCAGGAGGTACTGAGACGTGAAGAAGGGGAACACCCGGCCAAGATCAAAGGTGTGGATGCTCGCTGTAGAACGGGGAGTCTGCACTGCAGATTGACATCCACATGCAACAGTGAAGGTCTGAAGACTAGGGCAAATCTGCACTGTCCAGAAGCGATGTGTAGACAGGAGCAACCCTGTGCTGGGGACCAAAATCAAAGAGAGAATGGCAGAGGCTGGTGCTCTCCCAGAAGAAGCTGTGAAGTCTTTACTTTCTTCCCTTTTAATTGGTTTATGTGGCCAGTCTATTAGCTGCCTCCACTCACACCCAGGAGGTTTCTTTCCTCAGTTTGCTGTCCCATATGTCAATTACTCACACACAAAGCTCTGCCCTGTGGATCAGACGGAGCCCATTTCCTGATCTGTTGGAGTTGAAACAAGACTTTAAAGAGATGGATAGAGTACACTATACAGAAAGCAGCATGTGGGCAAACATTTGTCCTTTTTCTCCCACAGGTGTTCAAGCCTAATAGATTGTTCTAGATACTGGTTTTTAGAGATGCTAGGTCTTACAGCTACTGATGCTTACAGCCATCCCTACTGATACTTCTCTTGTGGTACGGATTTCCTAGCTCCCCATATGGCCTCCCTTGGCCGCAATGTTCTCAGTTCACTTCTTATACTTCTGTTTTTCTCCAAATGAGACAAGAGTGTGAAGAGAACTGGGATGGAACAAGCCTTTTTTTTCACTGGAGAACAGGCCTTTGCTATACAGGAGACTCTTGACACACTTCACAATAATACTGTCTTCCTTACTCGTTGCTCGGATAGAATACCCATGTCCACAAATAAGTGAAGAAGTATCTATCTTAGCCTACAGTTAAGGCTGGCAATGGTGAAAATACATGGCTGACGTGCAGCTAAAACTGTTCACGGCATGGCAGACGGGAATTCAAGTTAGGGAGGAAAGGTAAAACTACCCTTATAGGTCCTGTCCTCATAATCTGCCCCTTTTGGATCAAGTCCCAGTGTCCCACCCCTTCTGTCCAGGTACAACCTCCCTTGGCGGTGATGTTTTGAGTTAGGATCCCGCTCTGTAGCACATCAGGTCCAGCCTCTGAGTAGCACATGGTTCCAAAGCTGTCCCACCATATCCAACACATTTGCCTTTAATTGGCAAGGTGTAGGGGCTTATTGATTTCTGACACATCTCATGTATCTTTTTCATAATCCTCATTCTAAGTAGTTGGATTTCTTTAATGCAGTGTCTTTAATAACCATGTGCTCTTCTGCCATTACTCCTGATTGTAGAGCTGATTAAAAGCTTCAAACAATACCCATGTGACAGCATAAATATTGGACTCCGCCGCCAGATTAAGTAGTTCATTATTTTCAATCACAGCTTTAGGTAAAGTCCAGGACAGGGGCAAAATGTCGATTCACTTTTTTTTTTTTAACCAAAGCATAGCATGCATGGTTTCTAGACTAATTGCCAATAAAGATCTTACCTATGGCTTTCTAGATGTACATGCGCCTCCACATTCTTGACTAACAGTTGGCCCTAAAATATCAGTTTTTTTCCTCCTTGATCCAATAAAAGTAACTAACTTGCAGTTTATTAAAAATTTTCTTGTAAAGTGGATTGTCTACTTCCAATTTCTTTGTACATCAGAACTGAAATCAGAGATCTTGAGAACGCTTTCAAGACCTACATTTACAACTGGCAAATTTTTTACTTCTACCCACATTGGTCAAAGCAGGTCAAATGGTCAGCTTCAAAGTGAAGACCCAGACAGGCCCTTCCCTGTCCTGAAGCCCTAGTGGGTATGGATTTAGGGAGGGAAAACAATGGCAATGAGGCACTCAGTGACCTGCAGGGAAATCATTATTTCTTCATTTCTTTTGTGGGCTTTTCACTTCTTTCATTACCTCTGTAACCTAGTTATTATGTTAAATTTTCTATTGAAACTGCTAGAATGCTTCTTTTTGTGCACGTGTAATTCCAAGTTTGAAAGAAGTGCCACTTGCTGTTTCTTTTAAGCCCCCCACAACTGCCTGAATAGAGTCTTAGTTAAGACATTTTCATTTGCAAGCAAGACGAAGCTACACAGTTGAATTCGGGGGAAAAAGTAAGCAGGACAGGTAATAGAGGGCTTATTGGGCAGTTTCTGGAACAGCCCACCAAACCCGGGACAGAAGGACCCTTAGGCTTCTCGAGGGCATGAAATCTACAAGCAGAAATTGAAATCTCGTGTAGGTCCCGTAGGCACCTTTTTTTTTTTCTGCCTCTCCAAGTGTTGTGCTAAGTATCTACGCATGAGCTCCTTGTTTCTTGAGCAGAAGCGAGTCCTAGAGGCTGTTTCATAACCTCCAGGTGATCATCTCGTTGGAGTAAGAGTCCCCCTGAGAGAAAAGCTGGCTCTAAATTTTAATTTCATACTCTCATGAGGCAAATGTAATGGATTTGGCGTGGAACAGATTTTTGGACCCTGAGGCGGAGGTCAGGAAGCCCAGCCCTGGCTGTTCAGATACAGAGGTGTGGAGATCGGAGAGAGGCTCCTTGGGAGCTAGACTTACAATCTTTAACCAAGGGGCACCTGTGTTCCCAGGAGAAATATGGCATGTCTGCAGACATATTTGTTTGTCATAACTGGGGGAATCTTACAGGCATCAAGCTAGCAGAAGCCAGAGAGGCTGTTAAACACCCCAAAATACACTATACAGCCCTCCACCATGAGCTATCTAGTCCAAAACATCAGTATTGCTGGAGAGAAACCTTGAGTTGGGCTAACACCCCAAAGTGAGCGCTGATGGGGACCTGTCTAACAATGGGCGAGCACAGGAGGGAAGAGAGGAGAGGTAGAATAAGCAATAGCTGCTGTGGTGAGTGAGCGCTTGCTGTGCTGTGTTGTAAGTACTACAGTATGTGAACAACATCTGTAAACAAAAATTTTCAGAAAGTCCTTTCAAAAAATGTTACAAAGTAAGTAGTATTATCTCTGTCATATGGAATATCAAATAGAATTCTCTACTTCCAGAATTCTTAACTCTAAGCTACAAGGTGACAATGCAAATTACATATCATGTGGATCAGTTTCTTTTGTCCTCTGAAGTACTTAGAAAAATATAAACAGATTCTTAAGTGCTGATCCTACTAGCCTAATAAGTGACAGTAAATAATATCACTGTCACCACCTACTAGGAGGCACTGTAACAATGACAGTCATATCTTTCACTCTATCAAAGGGATTTGAATGCAGCATAAACAGCTACACAGGTATGCAGGCTGATAGGAACAGAGAAAGAAGGGTGGGAAATTCAAGATCTGTGACCTCACAGATTCCCCACCCCCTGACCTTGCTGGCTGGTCCATGTCTGTACTGGGGCTGTTTCCCATACATTTAAATAGGAACAGAATATGCAATTACCTGATGTGATCTGTATACATCGTGTGCATTTACTGATCGATTACACTGTACCCATAGATATACACAATTGCTATCTATCAACTAAAAATCAGCTGACACTAGGAATGAGCACACTAGGTAGGGTTGTGATTAAGATTAAAGTCAGGAATGTGTAAAAGAGAAGGTGTCAGTGGATGTCCACGGCAGCCTCCTCCCTGCTTGCGTGAGTTACATTTTCTGGGGACAGGGTTACAATCTGTTCTTTGCACGTTATCGGTGACTGCTCTTCATCTACAAGAGCGGACCTGGAAGTCGCAAGCCAGGAAGTGATTACTGTCTTGCCCACTTACGGTGTAGGCTGGCACTCGTGCACGTTTGGTCTCCGAGCTCCGGGGCTTCTGGTGTGTCTCTAGCCATACTGGAGAATGCCCTCTGCCTGTGTGCTCACAGGTGTGGGAAAGATGCCCACACTCTGGCCTCTGGTTCCCTCCAGTTTACTGTCCAAAGCACAGAATTAAATGACAATGAAAAGCAGCCAAGAACATGGTTACCCACAGAAGGTGGAGCAAGCTTGTTTTGTTTTGAGAATAAGGATAGGAAAGCACCTGGAGTTGACAACGCTAATTAAAAGACAACTTAATAAAATAGAGAAGGATAAGAAGGAGAAAGGAGGTGAAGAAAGCTCAGTGAGAGAGCACTTGCCGAGCACACAAGAAGCCTGGGTTCAATCCCTTTGGCACTGAAAGCCCCTGCCCAATACCTAAGGGAGAAAAGAGATTACTTTGAACAGTAGCTGGGTCACTTTGATCTATTTTTCCTTCTTGTCTTTTCCCTCTCTTCCTCTCTCTCTCTCTCTCTCTCTCTCTCTCTCTCTCTCTCTTCTTTCTTTCTTCCTGAAAGAGGGTCTTGCACTACTGTTCAGTCTGGTCCCAGATTTCTGTGTAGCACAAGCTGGTTTTGAACTCACGGCAATCTTCCTGCCTCAGCCTCCTCAGTGCTGAAATTATTGGCGTGTGCTACCACACTCAGCTAATTTTTATGTGGTTCTGGGAAATCCAACCCTGGGCCTTGTGCATGCACACACATGCTTTAGCCACTGAACTGTATCCCTGGACCATTATGGTCAAATATCTTAAACTCTCTGTTTCATTTTTTTCATCTTTAAAATGAAATGGACATTACGACCTTTTTTGTGGCTTAAATGAAATTCCTAGTAATTGACTAAACATTAAAATATGGTAAATGAATGTTATAATAAATGATACATTGTTTTACATAAATTTATTGCATACAAGTTATAGGAACTTTCCCCTGTCCCTCTCTCCTCCATGGCACTTACATTTATGATAAACAATAAGGGCTAGAATGTAGAAAATGTATTGCTTTTCTTAACTCTGACCTGTTCTAAGAATTTTATACTTATGAGTTCTTTAATCCTCACAACACCTTGAGATATGTGATATTATAGTGAAATCTGTGTTGAAGGTAGGGGAGTTAAGACACGGAGAAGTTAAGCACACTGCCCAGGGCCACACGAGTGAGCAGCAGAGGAAGGAGGAGGCTCTCGCGGGCTCTGGCTGCAGCGTTCCCGGTCTTCCTTAGTACTGAGCATCAGCCCCGAGCTGTGTTCAGCAGTGATTCACTCTCAGGCTCAGGTTCAGCTTCTGACATGGGGTCTGGTGGGGACTCTGGGAAGAGGAAGCTGTGTTCAGTGCAGGAGAAACCCAGGTATTGATTTCAACCTGGAAGTTGAATTCTATGATGTGAGGAGAGAAGTCAGCCGACATTTTGCTCTGAGAGACAGAGAGGAGGAGGAGCAGCAAGGGTGGCTATGGAGGGGGAAAGAATGATTGTGCTCTAAATTTCACTCTTGTCTGTTATGGCTAAATTGCGCCTCCAGCCAACCATGTGGAAGCCCTAACCCTCAGTGATGTGGAGTGTCACTGCATCAGGACACAGGACCTTTTGAGAGGTAATGAAGTTAAAGTGAGGCCTTTAAGTTGGGCCCTAATCCAGTCTGACCTAGGTTTTTGTAAGAGGAGGAATTTTGAGCTCCAGGGAAATGCATACAAGAGAAAATGCCAAGTGAGGACAGAGAGAAGGCAGCCATCTGCAAGCCAAAGATAGAGGCCTTAGAAGGACCCACACTGCCCAGATCGTGATCTTGAACTTTAGAACTGCGAGTGCATGATTCTGTTGACTACTTCACCCATTTGTGGTCTTTCTGACCTAATAGAGTCATATAATACTCTAGTAACAAACCGCTGAGACATTGCTACAGGACAAAAGGGAGAAAGTCTTTTAGGGTCACCCTGCCACACCCCATAGAGCAGATGTGACTCAGTTATGTTTAAAGTGTCTCCAGCAGAAACATGCTGAACTCAAGGAACAGCAAGGAGGCTTCTGCAGCCAGAGAGGGGGACTTTTCAGAACCTGATATTTATGCATAGGAAGTTTAAAGCAATGAACCATAAAGAATGGATATTACTGTTCCCACATGTGAATCACAGGGTGGTGCTATGGCTTGGATTGAGAATGTCCTTCAAGAGCCTCAGGTTTTTGGGTTTTGTGGATTATGAGTATACTGTGGATTATAGTTTTATGGTGAATTTTGGGCATGTGGCACAGTACTGGTCACTTAACCTGAGAAGGGCAGCTCACTGGGGTTTAACCAAGAAGGTGCAGGACACTGAGGCTTGACCTGGAAGAAGGTGAATATCTGGGAAATGACCTGAAAGACATACACTAGTTCCTCTACTCCTCTCTCACTTGACTTTCTGTCTACCATGCCATGAGCAGCTGCCTTCTGCCAGACCCTTCTTTCCCATGATGCTGTTAGGATTTCCTCTGATGTGCTTTCACCATTGCTGGCCACCCATGAGTAGACTCAGACCTTCTAAAGCTGTGAGCTAAAATAAATATTTCTTCCCTTAAATTATGGATGTTGGGTATGCTGTCCCAGCATATAAAATTAACTAAGACAGGTGGAGAGGCTTGGTGAAGTTAATTATACACCATGACCCCAAACAGATGTTGACGAAACAGGTTTTTTTTTTTTTTAAATCTAAATATAGTGCATCGACAGAAATAGATTGTCAGGCAAATAAAAGTGTACTGGGGAAAAAAAAGAGTGAGGAGATTGGTGCTAGAAAGGGAAAGTCTAGGAGAAGTAGATTTAAGCCAACATAATCACTTCCCAGGGTTATTAAGAAAGATCCAATTAAAAGGAGTTTGTAAGTACAATGTGCTTCACAGACAGTTTATTAAGTGGGAAAACTGAGCCTTATTCAAGAAGATCACAGGCAGAAATTCAATGGAATGAATAGGAAATGCACTTGGAACAAAATAATAAGCAGACCAGAGAAAAAGAAATGGAAATCAAACTGAGCAGATTAAAAAGGAGGCATAGGAGGAGGGAGGGAAGGCACTGGAGCATTCCAGAGTTGGAAAGAGAGGAAAAGTTATAACGTAAAGTTGTTGACCTTCCAGAAAAGGGACCAGTAAGAGTGTGAGAGCCAGCTTACCTGTTGAACAGAATGAACGGTTAGGGAGAGCATCGATGTCCATACTGCGATGTGACTTGTGGGAAATCAAACGAAGAGACCTAGTCCAGGTGTCCCTGAAGAGAAGCTTGCTGTCCTCCGACTAACACTGTCCATCACTGCCAACCAGTGCACTCTGAAAGCTCTAGACAAAGAGTGAGATGTTTCCACTTCCTTCCTCCGTCTGTGTAGGGGAAACTTTCATTTCTTTAGATAAGAACAATTATTGGGGCACATTCCCAGAGCCTGTCGTTTGCCCCATCGTTTCCTCTGCCCATCTAGCGTGGAGTCAGCAAATGCCTTTATTTGTTGGCAGCCCCAGATCTCACGCGCTTCCCTTTCCTGTCAGAGCTGCCTGCTACATCGCTCTATTGCTGCTTCTGTGCAGCACATGCTCTGGACGTAGAGCGGGGGCTGGCCACTCTCCAGCTGTCTCTTACTTGATCACTTGACGAGGTCTGAAGCAAGCTGCGGACCTCTCTGAAGATGGCTGAATGAGGACGGCCGCCTTTTGCTCTATGCATTCAGCTTTTAGATCTAGACTGGCATCTGAGGGGAGGACCAAGGCATATCCTCCAGTGCAGAACAATCTCCGTTTGTGTTCAGTGTCTGTACTTCATTGCTTAAAAACTTAGAAGAGAAGCAGATACAACTACTGTGCATACCGAGCAGCTGTAGGTTACTCAGTACTGAACAACCATGTTCATGTGCCACAGTTTGCTCATCAGTAGAATAAGGAGAAATGTATGGATCTAGGCCCTTTTGAGAATTATATTAAATAATGTACAAGGAGTGGCTGAAAATTATAAAGAATATTTAAAATTCAAAATCATTATAATAAAAATGCATTGCCATTAACCCCCTCTAAATGCCCTCATTTACGGTGAATACATTCATCCCATGCATTCGGCAACCTTCTGAAGCAGCTCCGGAAGTCCTCTTTTGTGTCTTTAGTTGTGACATTTTGGCTGTCTTGATGTCCTGAATCAAGTCGAAATGTCTGCTCTGTAATTTTATCTTTGGGGATACGTCAAAAGTCTCATGATATCAGATCCAGTGAATAAGGTCTAAGAGGACACACCACAGTGTTTCCAAGAGCCTGCCTTTCCGCTGGATTCCTTTTGGCCAGAAACACTTGCAGAATTTGTGGACCTCATAAAAAACTACTGGAAGAGAACTTCCAAAACTACTGCAGAAAATGACAGGAACCATGGGATCCGCGAATCCAAAGCAAAGGGGGGTATTTGAGGAGGATTAATGGCAATGTGCCTTTGGTGTTATTTGGATGTTCACTCTCTTTTGATCTCCCTTTGTGTCTGCTCAGCGCGTGGGGATTGGAGCATTTCTTCCAAACATTGTTTCTTCTCAACATTCTGTGTTTTTATTTATTTCTATTCTCTAGTTCCCTAACCGTAAAAATAAAGTTGCTAATATATATATCCATTCTTAACAAAATTGCAGGCATAAGAGTGGGATTTCTTGGGGATGCTAATTAAAGTGGGATGACTTCTGTTAGGTCAAGTGCTCATTGTCTCTTATAAACCAGCCAAAATTCCACTACTTGGGGCAAGGCAGGTGCCAAATCTCATTCCTATGTAAACCGGCAAACACATCTGGTTTGCAATAATAAAGACAGTGAGTGGGCTAGTTAGTAACAAGAGGTCTTACATAAAGAATTTGGAACAAAGAAGCAGACGACATAGAAATAATAAACTGCACAGGTAATATATCGTCTAATATATCAAAAGATCTGCAGAGGTCTTCAAGAACAAGTACACTGCCACTTTGCTTTTTTGGCTGAGGATAAGTGAATGCACACAATACATTGGATTATGAACAAAATGCCTACTTTTGTTCAATATTATTCCAGACCTCAGGTAAAAATAGAATGGGTCTATACAACGATATAAAAAGAGGAATTTAAAGAAGTGAACAGCAAATGAGAGAGGAAAAAAATCAGGATAATGACGCCATATAGCAAATGGAATTATGCCCAATTTGTAATGTAATTAATTTTTTAAAAATTCAAAGCAGTCGAATCTATAAAACAAGGATTACAAGGCAGAGATTCAAGAGCTCAGGGATAATTATTGAAATGTGAGGGAGTAGAGCTCAAAAAATTGTAGAAGACATGATACACTTGTCAAAACTGTGACATTAATTAAAAACAGAAAAATTAATTTCTGAAATAAGTATGAATTAAAATTTAAAATGAATAAAATAATATAATAATGATAACAATAACAGTGCATTGTGTTTTCTCAGGCCAAATAACAAAAATTATATGAAATTCTCAATATAGAGAAACAATTTAGAGTACTCATTATCAGAGTCATGTGCTCTCCAGTGATGTCATGCAAACAATCTCTGGCAGCCAATGGGATTTGCAGCTGATTATCTTCTCTAAATTGCTTGGGCATATTACATTTTTGCCAGTTTTATACAGTTTTCTGTCTCAAACTTGTTGTCATACTGCCATACTGCCCTCCATTTTTTTTTTTTTAAGGCAGGGTCTCGCTCTGCAGTCTTGCCTGCTCCTGAATTCACTATGGAGTCCAGGCTGGTTTCTAACACAATCCTTCTGCCTCAGGCTCCCTCCTGCTAGGATTACAGGCGTAAACCACCACACCCAGTTTATGTGGTGCTGGGAAGTCAAATGCAGGGCCTTGAGCTTGCTAGGCAAGCACTGTAACCTATGAGCTATTCCTCTCCTCACTGCCCTTTGTAATTTCTTATGGCCTCTTAAATTATCTGTTCCTTGCATTCTCCACTCCCAATTCTCTAATTTGCTTTGTGTTACTGCTTTTGAGATAAAAATACAAGGTAGCCATAAAAGACTTTATGCAATGAGAGAGAGCTGATATTCATGTAGCAGTGTTCTTAGTTTCTAGCTGATTTATTAGAATTGCCCAGAAGTGGGCTTGTGGTATTTGTGACAGCAAAGAGCTTTCTGAAGTCTCTTTTTCTTGAGATAAAGTCCTAGATTACTGAGACTACTGAGAGGAAGAAAACTGATCTTTTGGAAAATAAATTACTATTTTATTATGGCAGTATTTATACAGAAAATTCTGTAGTCACATTTTTTTTTTGTTCTGTTTACTCCAGAGATAAACAGTTCAGCCTTAGTTTCTGATAGCCCTAGACTAACTTTGATACAGGGTTTCACTCTGTAGCCCAGACTGGTTCTGAACTCACTGTGGAGTCCAGGCTGGTCTTGGACTCATGGCAGGCAATCCTCCTGCCTCAGCCTCTCAAGTGCTGGCATTACAGGTATGCACCATCATGCCCAGCTTATGTGGTGCTGAGGAAGCGAACTAGGGTACTTAGTGCATGCTAGGCAGGCACTTTAACCTCTGAGCCATTCCTCCAGCCCCTAACTTGGAGTTTATAAAACACACTTTCAGAAAATTGCAATGTAATTTATGGCCCAGGGCGTATGATGGGGAATGAGGCTCAGTGATGTTGTGGGCATGTTTGAGAATTTGAGACTCAACTGTGTATTGTCAAATTCTGGTTCAGTTATTAGCTAGAAGACCATTGGTGAGTAATTAAATAACTAAGTTTCAATTTCCCCATCTGTAGAGAGGAGAATGAAAGTTACCTACCTCAGAGGACTGGTTATGACTGCTCACGCTTAGCACCCAGTGGAGTCTGTTATGTAGTCATAGAAGGCACACAGTGAGTGCCAGCTGAAATGATTCAAAATGTTACAGGTTGGCTCAATTTCATTTTACTAGTGTGAAATCATATTTAAGAAGTAAAACTATGTCATGAGAACTATGAAGAGGTTAAAAGATTGCATTTAGAAAAGTTAGATGTTAGAAAGTTGCAGTCATAAAATTAGAAAAAAGCCTGGTCAACATTCCAGTTCTGTTTTTGATCTTGGAATATGATTACTGTCCATCAAGGAGTTTTTGGTTCAAAATTGTGAGCTTTGTTATTTGTTCAAAAAGGAGCCTTTTATCTGTTTTCCTCTTGACTGATAGAAGAGATGAAAGTAATGGAAGTCAAATGAACTCCAGTGATATCTGGGAAGAGAAAACAGCTTAACAACAAGCAAGTCTACCACAGTAGAAGGAGCAGGGGAGAAAGAAAGCAGAGGAAAGCTTTTGAGTGTGTTCGCACTAGAGTCTCTTGGCAGCCTGATGAGCTGTGCTATTGTTGCCTCATAGAAGGAGAGAGCTGATTTTGACTCGGCTCACTGGCATCCAGGCACACAGAGACCAGAGCACCCACTGACAGCGCTTAGTGTTGTGAGACACCTGAAGAGAAAGCAGAGACTTGACAAGTGCAATCTACCGAAATGCATTCTTCGAAACTAAGGCAGGATGCCAGCCTTCTGGGAAAGAAATCAAAGGCTCCTCATCACCAGCTGCTGCTCCATGCATTTGCTTATTGTGCATTTAAAAAACCCTGAGTAGAGGGCGGCAGTAAGACCTGGGGGAACAATCGGAGTCTTCTGCCTCTGAGGTGTGGACTCTGTAATCTAGACTTCCTCTCTTCTCAGTTTCCCCCTCTGTATGATAATAAGGTGACACATTTGACCAGTAGGATCTTGAAATCCCTTTTCAGCTAGGAAATCTATGCTATACTCTGGGCATCAAAAGGACCAGTTGACACCCACACAATTGATTCACTCCTATTTCCATATAGTTTTTAATCTACAATCTCATCTCTCCCTATTTTTCTGAGCCCCATCGTTACAGGAAAACCCTGCATTTTGATCTCTTTGCTCCTGCTTAATCTCTGTGCTTTACTCTCAGGGCCTCTGCTTTGCTTAAATATGCTTGACTTCGGGTGTCGCCTCAAATGTCCCTATTCTTTTCCCCATGAGAGTGCTTTTCACTCTTTGAGTGTTCATTTGTCTTCTTGTGTGTCCTGTTAAGGCACTGGTCACTGCTGCATGATATTGTAATTATATATATAGTCTTTCTGTGCAGCATGTGCTGTCCACTGTCCAGCTCCTGGGTCCACCACAAACAGAGATACACTGTTTATTGCAGGTTGAAGTGTACCCACCTTATTCAAACAGCTAGAAGGTTGCCACGTGGCACAGCTCGATGCCGAGTGCTCTAGTCTGGGTTATGGCGTTGCCTAACTTGCTAAAATGTGTGAATGTCACCCTTCCTCTGTGTTCCCCTTGCCCGTGGTCTCCTACATAGTGGCTTAGGTGTCATGAATGACAAGTAAGTGCTCAATGACAAGACCCAGTTTTGCTTCAACATTGCAACAACTGCAGGGGTGGGAGGGTATTGGAGAACGGGAGTTGTTGCTTCATGGGTCCACACTTAAGGTTGTCCTCTGAATTGAAAGGTACCTAAGAAATTGGGTGCGGAGTAGAGGAAGTATAAGTAGCTAAGGAAAAAATTTAAAGATACCGAACAAAATTGGGATGAAATATTGAATAAATTAATGGTCCATTATATAGACAATTCTAAGATTTCAAACATTTGGTAGCAGGGTATTTGGGAAGGCCATGTGGATGGTACTGCCTTCTCCTATCTACCCGTCTTCACTCATTTTTCCTTTTAATCGCTCTTATGGTTGATTTGTTTCTCCTGACTCCAAATGAGAACTCTTTGTGAGCTTCAGCCCTGTTACTGTTCCCTCTAACTTCTTTTACTATGATGGATAAATACACTTAGTAAGGCTGCAACATACACAGTCCATGTGCAAAATCATTTGCAACCTATATTAGCAATGAACAATTGGCAATCAAAACTAAAAAGGATATAAAATATTCAGGCATAACTGATAAATTTGGCTGAGATTTCTACTCTGAAAACTTCAACAGGTGGGTGAAAATGATCAGTAAAGACGAAGTAGAAAAGTATATTGTGTTCAGGGATTGGAAGGACAGTATATTTTGAATGTGAGTTCTCATAAATTGGTTTATGGACTCAATGCAATCCTAATCAAAATTCCATCAGATTTTTGTGATATCAATAAACTTATTTTAAAATTCAGATGAAAATGAAAAGAGCCCAATAGAGCCAAAGAAATCTTGAAAAACAATACTAAAGTTGAAGGACTTATGTCATCTGACTTTATGACTTATTAAGCATCTCAACTACAAATAGAGTATGATTAGAAAAAGGAAATATAGGTAATAAGTAGAATAGAATGCTGCAGAAATATAGCAAAAATGCTTTTGACAGTTCTGCAAAGGAAATTCAATGGAGACAGGATAGTTCTTTCTTTTTAACAAATTGTACTGGAACAATTGGAAAACCAGATATGAATAAAAATTCTCAAGATGTAATACACATTTAAGTAAAAATAATTGAAAGTGAAAAATTGAAGGCTTTCAGTGAAGAATTTTGAACTAGAATTATTTTTAATAAAATTTAAGAGAATGATCTTTGGATTTTATTAGTTAGTTTTCTGATTGCTGGATAAAATAGCTGAAATACACAACTGAAAGGGGAGGTTATCGATTTATGGTTTCAGAGGGTTCAGTCCATGGTCAGCTGGTCCCCAGGCGAAAACATAGCAGAGGGTGCGGCAGAGCAAGGCTGCTTAGTTGTGGGCAGCCGGGAAACGGAGCAGAGGAGCAGGGTTTGAGAGGAGGGGCCATGCACTAAATATGCCAGCCCACTGGACAACTCCAGGGATTCCCCAGGCACACCTAGGACAGGGCTTAACTGATCGCTGAGCTGGCTCCCAAGCCAATCAACTTGGCACAATGAAGCCTAGACACCACAGTGACCTTAGGTTAGGCACTCATATAAAACCACTAAAATTATAATCCATAAAAGATAAAACTGGTAAAAGCATCTTCATTAAACTAAAACAATCTTCTATGCAAAAGATAATCTTAAAAGAACTGAGACGTGCCAGCTTGGAAAAAAAATATCTGCAAAGCATTCTTCCAACAGAGCATTCTCACAACTCAGTAATGTGAAACCAACTCAATAAAAATGAGCAAAAATTTGAACAGATGCTTCATCTAAGAAGATAAATATACCAACAAATGACAAGCACGTGAAAAGAGGCCACATCATCAGCCATTAAGGAACCACAGACAAACACCCTAGTGCACTAACATGACCTCATGGCCTGACTGAAAGAAACAGTGTACCTGTAATTACAGCACTCTGGGAGGCTGAGGCAGGAGGATCTCAACTTTGAGTTTCACCTGCCACATAGCAACCCAGACAGACCCTGATTCAGAATAAAAGGGGCTGGGGAAGTATCATAGTGTGAAGGCCCTGGGCTCAACCCCCAGAGTAGCAAAAGGCAAAGAAGCAAACACAAATCCCTGAAAAAGTCAAGTGATAGGAAACGCATTGAACAATTGGAACGTCCATATAATGTCATGGTAATGCAAATGGAAAAGCTGCTGTGGAAACTACTTCATCAGTTATTTATAAAGTTAAATATACTCACCCTCCTTGTAAGTGTCTTTGAGAAATAAAAGCTATGTGAATGATATGAATGCTTATAGCAGCATATAATTGCTATCAAAATTACTCAGAATTTTAAGTAGCCAGTTGTCCCTAACAGTAGACTATGGTATGGAACAAGTGAAATTCACCCCTTTGTTATGCATTTAAACAAGGTTCTCAAATGTATACTCATACAAGCACCACTCCAGCCAAGATGCAGAGCAGCTGCATGACTCCCCAAAACAGATGATCTCTTGGTATGCTCTGGCAATACCTAATAAAGCTGAATATATATATATATATATATATATATATATATATATATATATATATATGTGTGTGTGTGTGTGTGTGTGTGTGTGTGTGTGTGTGTGTATGTGTTTACACACATATGTTATTGATGTTAAATTATGCATGTACTATATATATATATATATATATATATATATATATATATATATATAATTTTATTTTATTTCTTAGTATGGATTTTTAAGTATATACTCAAAAAAGCACCTCCAGGTCAGCACAAACTTGGTCACTGCAGAAGCGGTATTAACAGTCGTCAACTGGAAACAAAAATTCCTACCAATAGCACAGAGGATATAATGGAATAGTAAGTAGATATTAGGATATGGGAATGTGGTGCTTTCATATTGTGCAATATTATTCTATAATGAGAACAAATAACCTGCAATTACGTTGCATGATGAAGTCAGTCAAAAAGTCAAAAAAGAGTGTGTGATGTTTTCATGTCTTTGAAGTTCAGAACAGGAAAATTCGCCTTTGGTGTTAGATGCCAGCATATTGGTAAATTTCTTTTGAGATAGCTGAGTGATAGAAAGAGGCAGAAAGGAAAGGGCTCCCGAAGAGATACCGTGTTCTGTTGCTTGAAATGCATTCTAACTAGCCAGGCAGGTTTAGTTTGAGTGATTTATCAAGCAGAGAATTAGTAATGTGCCTGTTTTTATATACTTGTATCCTTCAATAAAAAGCTTAGATTAAAAAAACAAGAATTTATTTTAACCTTTAAAATATATTTAACTTATACTTAATTTTATAGGAACATAAGGTTTGCATAAAAGAAAGGCACACCTTTGACTGGTGTTATCTTTTTCTTTATTATGAAAGGTCATTTCTCTGAAGTTGAAGTCTGCTCAGTTTTACCGAGTTATCTTTCATGTGTAAGTTTAACATAGCCTGCGAGGAAGGAACTGGTTGGTCACCTCTCATCAGTCTGGTTGCCTTTGCCTAAGAACTGTCATTACCTGTCAGTTTCACAGAGCAAGCCAGCTGCAGATTTGAAATGAAAAGCTTTTCTGGAACATCCTGTGACATGCTGAGGATATAGTCAATGTAAGAAAATGCATATTCAGTTGATATCCATCTTGTAGTCTGAGGGTACTTTATTATCTAGAAGTACTTTATCAAAAACGACAACAAAGTCTAGCTAAGTTTATCAGCAGAAGACTCTGATCATCAGACCATCAGATAGTCAGGTGTACGCAACAAATTCCGGGAAGGTAACATCCTACTCTATCTGTCCTACTAGTATACAGTGAATCCACCCCGTGTAGGCACAAGGGAGCCCTTTTTGGTTTCTTTCTCCTCTCCCTTTTCTCGTGGCTTCTTTGTATTCCAAATCCAACCCCCTCGCCCGATCCTGTTTCTTCTCCTTTCTGCTTCTGATCGGACTGAAGTCAGTTTGCCAAACCATTTTCCCCTCAATGGAGACAGTACTGTTGAGAGGGTGGCGGATCAAGGCAGGTCTTGCTCCTGATGTATACGTAATTCACTCGTTTCTCTAGAGCTTCAGGAGGGGTCAAGTGGCCACTAATTGGCAATTACTTTCTGATAAGTACCCAGAGTATATATTGTCAGTACTCAGTGTAGCTTAAAAGAATCAAGAGTCTATCTGGGGGCTTAGGACAAAATCTAAATCTTGACCTACTGCAGACCTATTGAACTGGACTCTGCAAGGGAATCACTCTAGGAGATTCGCATGAACATTAAACTACCACCAGTTCCGAATGAAATCTCATGCTTAATATTCAGCTGAAATTCCTTTGGACTAAAAATTACTTGTGAAAATTGAGGCATTTAATAAGTATATATGACTATTGTGACATGGATCCAACCTTTATTCAGAAGGACTAAGAATATATAGTTTAGATTTGTTTAACTACAAGTTAACTGGTAAGACATTGTTGAATATAACTGCACAGTATGGCCACTTATAGCCAAAGAGCTGCACGAAGAACAAGCTATCGTTAAAGTGAAACATTTCAGAAGGTAGCTGTACTTAAACACTTGCTGAAAGGGATTCTGGGAAGATAGCAGCAGTGAAAGTACCAATAATCTGTCTTCCTATAGAAACAACAACTGACTGGCAGGAGTGGATGTCATAAATATTTTGAAATTCTGAAATGTGTTGAAGACTTGCAACTTTCAGTGGAAAGGTTGTACAGATAAATTATTACTGATTTTCATTAATTTTAATCTCTAGCACAAGAGAAGCTATACCTGCCCTATTCCTTAGCTCTAGGCAGGCAAGTGTGCACACTTTACTTGTAAACAATCTAATTTTACAAGTGAAAGAACTAGAAAAATCAAAATAAACTCAACCAAAGCTATTAGAAAGAAGAAAATAAAATGATAGCAAAAACATATAAAATAGAACACAACAAAACTGGTTTTCAGGGAAGAACAACAAAATTTAAAGAATTTTAGTTAGAAAAAGACAGAAAGGTCAAATTAATAAAATCAGAAATTAAAGCAGGGACTCTATTATTAATTATACAGAGATAGACCAGGTTGTGAGAGTTGCACACTAACAGACTACGTAACCCGTAGGTAATGAGCTGATTCCTAGAATACTCGCATGCCTGTAAACTAAATGATCTCAATTCATGAAGTAATGAAGAATTCATCAAAAATATTTATGAAAACACTTGCTGAATAGTGAAATAGTGTGAAAATAATTTAAATACGATTTGTGAAGTGGAAGACTATATTGTTAAAATGTCAGTACTAACTGAAGTTACCTAAATCATTTCGAACTCCCAATGTTTTTGTGTCAGAACTTGAAAAAAAACCCATATAATTCATACAGAATCTCAGGGGAACTGGAATAGCCAAAATAATCTTGAAAAACAGAAGCAAGGCACACATTTCCTTATTTCAAAACTTACTTCAAGGCTACAGAAATCACAATAACATGATACCAGCCCAAAGCAAACTGGCAGAAAGTAGAGCCATATAATGAATAGAGAACCCAGAAATAAACCCTTATACATATGGTGAAATGTTTTTTTCCAAGACCATTCAGTGAAGAAAGAACAGTCATTTAAACAAGTGGTACTGACAGTAAAAGATACTCACATACAAAAGAATAAAGTTGGACCTTTACTGAACACCTTATTAAAAAATACCTAGAATGATCAATGACCTAAATATAAGACCAAAAGCAATAAAAATTTCTTAGAAGAAAACCTACTACAAAAATTTTATGACATCAGATTTAACAAAGATTTTATTAATATAATAAACCAAACAACATACTGATACCCTTTGGTTGAATTTAGTAGGCTTGAGTAGTAACCAGGCCAAGCTGCCTTTCCATGTGTCTTAATCAGATGAAATCTGGACAACAATTCCTTCAAAATGAAGAAAAGACACAAAAGAAATGATAATGCATAGACCACGTAAAGAGGAACTTATTTGAGCTGATCAATAACTAGTAAATAACTATAATTGCAGGATTGACAACTTGATATTGAGTCACAGTTTGTATTTTGTTGGCAACCAGCTGATTTGGGAGTTGGAGGTTGTGCTTAGTATATTTGTTACAAGTTATTAATGTCTGAATTCATTCTATTTTTCAGAAAAGTTCCATGTGCCCTTCTAAAGCTGTGACCAAATTAATAGAAGCTATTCTTTTAATAAATCAAGGACAGTCAATAGCTCTCATACAAAGATCAAAGACTGTGCTCTTGTACCAGGATGACCTCATTCCTCATCATGTACCCAGAAAAGCCTTCTAGAACTGAAAACGCTGTGGATTTTTTGGGAGGATGATTATACTTTCCTCATTTTTATTTCTTAGGACTCTGATTTTTAGGCTTGTCTTAGAATCTCTTCCAAGCATGAGTTTGGAGGGAATAAAAGAAGAGAATATGATAAATTTTTCCATAATTAAATGTCTAAGAAGAAAAAAATACCACAATATTGGGTCTGGTCTAGAAGGTAGAAGTTAAGGAACAAATAGAACAAGTTTCTTGAGCTTAAAGCCACAATTTTTTAATCTTTGCAACACAAGTGATTCTCATATCACCTGAAAATGATATTCACCAATTAGTGTGGGCTGCTTCAATGTAGCAATAAAGATATATTAGGGCAAGGCCAACTCCAGACCAGTAAAACACCCAGGACTGGCTTTACCTGGACAGCTAGTAGCCATGGCCTTGTAGAATGATTATGACCAGTTCCTGAAAGATGAGCATTTCAAAGGCTACACGCAGTGAACTGCAGTTCTTTGCCATATATGATCACATAGACAGAATTTCACATACTTTTCAGATGGCGCTGAAACTAGATCAAATCAGGTTGAGGACAAAAGGCTTCACAAGAAAATTGTAAAGTATTTTGTAAGCCTTTCGATTTGATACACGACTGAAGCCCCATTGGAATTGAACCTGAAATTCTAGTAAAGGTTGTTTTTCTTTCTCCAACATTTAGAGTCTCATCCTTCGGTTGAATATCATCTCATTGCCTTTATTTAGCAAAATCCCTAAATCATTAAGCCTACATCAGTCCCACGGCTCTAGCCTGGCTCATTCTCAGATAACAAAAGCAGCTGTTGATCCCTCACCAGCCCAACACAGATCAAAATATTGGCAGGTTTCCCTCATGCTCCAGCTAAACTAAATGAAAACTTCTTAGCATCCCCAGACTTTAGGCCGCCTACTGGGTAGAGTTGGCCAACAGCCCCATCCAACTTCAAGGAAACATTGCTACATGTTGCTTAGGAGTTTTAAGATTTTCATCACAGTAATGCAAACTTGACTCCCTTTCAAATTCAAATTCAGAGCACTTTCCCTCTGGACTTGGGCTTTAGTATACTTTTTTCTGTTATTGGAACTGGCAACATGAAGCTATTTAGGCATAGCTCCATCTGTCAGAGTCGGGTCCTGCAGGTAGACTGTCGTGTTTGATTTCAGATTATCATTTGTTGTGTTGTCAAGAAGGACTTAGGGAGGAACTAAAAATGTCTATGTTCAAACTGCTCTTTGGTAAAAATGTACTAAGAACTTCTTTTCAACTTTGTTCATGATTCTGGTTTATACACTTCATGTTTTTCTATAATTGCAGAAACAGTATTTGTGGTACTCTGAAGATAGCCTCAGAAAAATTTGTCTACACTCGAGAGCCCACCTCCACCTGATCCCACTTCGAGTCACTCCTTATCCATAAAACAACCAGAAAGAGTAAGTCTTGTTCTTAATGGGTAAAAGCTGAGCTCAAGCAGAACCATTGGCTCGTTGCTTAATCCAGTGATTTGTAGAATGCATAAAGATGAGAGAGGCTATTCTCAGAGAGTCTGCTTCTGTGTGTCTACGGCAAAACAATGGTCTAAACACACAGCACATTTTAAGTACGTGTAAGGTGTAAGATGTTTAAAAGAAGATAAGCATTCACCAATTATTAGTAGAACTGTAGAATGACGGTAATCACAGAAGCGAAGCACTTGACTCATGTAAGTGTATTAACATAGTTACAAAGACAATGCTCAACAAAAATAATATAAACATTACAGATATGACGTTTTTAGCGTGCATGCAAATATAAATGACAGAATAATTATATAAGAAGGTATGAGTTGCTGCGAGCACACATGACACAATGCCGTGTGCTCTGTTCTTAGTGCAATGACACAGCCCCACTGCAGAGTCCGAGTCTCGTTTTCAGGCAAAAGTTGTATTTGACATTTAGCTTGTCCTGCGAGCTAGCTGGTAATGAAATGGCAGTCTTGAGAAACAAGTGCTAATGTATAGAGCTAATATAGTAGGAAAGTGGAGGGGTAAAGCTTGGCATAGTGTGGAAAGAGGATGTGGCAGGGTTGGGGAGGGAAGCTGCAGCAGCTGCAGACAGGACTTGGAGGCATCTGGGCACGCAATGAAGGAAGGCCTTGAGATGCCTGGTGTGAGGGTAGAGTGTGAAACTTATCTGTAGTCTGATGATGAGTGGGAAAACGGTTGCCTTTTCTCATACAAAGAATTGAGGAAGGGGTTTGGTTATGGGACACGACTTTTTTTTCCTCACAACATCAACCTTAAGTCACAATTCATGTACTAAATAAAAATGAGTCTGAGCTTTCTTTCTGTTGACAGCTGGAGAATTGGGTCTTGACCCATTTTCTCTAACATTTCATAGTTTATTTATCATTTTAGTTTTTATTTCTCAATCTCTCATTTTTAGACCACTTAATCATCATCACAAAAAGCAGTGGACTGTTACCAGCTGTGATTCTGACAGTTTGGATTCTCTCCAGTTTGATGCTACTCTGTGATAACTTAAGGCAAAGAATCCTCTAACGGGCCTTCGTTCCTCAGTAGTATCCCATAGTTACTCACATGCGATTGCAATATGACAGAGACAACTCATGCACAAACACAGAGAATTAGAGAAATCTGTGTTTTAAAGGCAAAGCATACAACCCTATTAACTTTTCTCCTGATGTCATAATAAGAGAGTTGGGGGACAACATTTCTAAAAATCTTCAGGTGAGTCTTCAGTTCTTTATTTCCACTTTTAATTAAATCATTAACATCTTCAAAGAGAATAAGAGTCCAAGGAGAAAGAGCTGTCCAGAAACACACACACACACACACACACACACACACACACACACACACACACACACCAATTAAGTTCAATTTTGATTGAACAAGTTCCAAAACAATGGCAGACCAATGTGCCCAACCCAATAGGAAGCTGAAATCTGAGAAAAATGAGCTCGAAGACTAACATATGAGAAATTTCTTTGGAAGATTACAGATGTCATTAATTTTTAATTTTAAAAGATTATTTTGTTCACTAATATTTAAAATTACAAATCATATGTGTGCTCAAATAATTTTGAGTTATTCATAACAGGGAGGAAAATTTTATAAATTCAAATAGAAATATATAATTCTCTGTATTTCTGAGGTTTTTCATAAATTTGGGATCGGGATCAATGTGTCCATCAACCCCGTTGTGTAGCACGAAACTGTCACTGAAGCTTGATGTCTGTTTTTAAGTCTGGGATTATTTTTCAAAAAACACATAAAAAATGTTTGTTTCCACAGTTTTCGGCAGTTTTGGTTTTTCTCTGAAAACTACTCAGGATTGAAAATAGAAATATACCTCTCCTGGTATCTGAGGTAACCCATCCCGAGCCTTCCCTTAGATGGCCCTTTGCTTATCCCGAGACACAATTGGGATCAGGAAACAAGATGGCTCCATGACTTGTTGAAAACTTCTAGAATCACATGAGAATGGAAAACTCAAATTTGTATAGGCGACTGCCAATTTTGTGACATTCCTGTGCTTTAATGTCTACTAAGCATTAACATCTATTTTTAAATCAAATGCTTACATTATGTTATGAAATATCCTAAGGAAGGTTTCAATGTTTATTAACTTGTTTTATTATATCATATGTGATACATAATATGTTACTGAAAGGGCTTTGAGATGCCTTGCATGAGGGTAGAGCTGTGGTTCAAAGGGTGATTTGAATTCTTTACTCACCGTGACTCTGCTATCACATGGAGCCTGCCGGGCAATGTGGTCGAGAAGACTGCCACTCACCGGAGCCCCGGCTGTGTCTGCGTAACATACGCAAGCTTCAGCTGGCTAAGTGGCTGCTACCAACAACATTTTCTAGCCTCTTGTGCAGCTGGATGTGACCAAAGGATGAAGTAATGAGCATAAATGGGAAGAAGGTGGTCATCTCGAAGTTAGTGCTGTCCTCTCTCCTCTCTGTGCCTTCTGCTGTTTGGAAAGACTGGTGTTGGGGCAGTTTGGAGTTTTGCCCTCATGATGACAGAGCCAATCCTCCCCTTTAGGTTTGAGAAAAACTTTGAGAAGCAGAGAGCCCACAACACCTCATCTTCTTCTTGGAAGAATTAGTTTATTAGAATACAACTGGTGTGAGGATTCGATGAAGAAATTCATACAAATGCTTGGTAGAATGACCAGAATGTAGTAAAGCTCAATAAATGATGATTAATAATGAAAATAATACCAGAGAGGTTAAAATACCAAGTCTTCACATTCAATGAAAAAACTAAGCATCCCCAAACTTGTCCTAAATCAAGACAGGATCTCCTGCGTGCAAAGAAAACTTCCATGACGTCATATCCTCTCCCACTTACATTAGCTGCAATGGGCACCAAGTCTCCCGGCAAGTTCTCTCTTCTGTTCTTACTTCCAGAGTAGATTAGTACTTATTCAACAAAGCCCCTTTTCTTTTTATAATAATTAAGTTAGGAAAAGAATGCACACAAGAATTTGATGTCAAAAACATTTTTAAAAATCTTTATCTTAACAAGAAAGTTTTCATTTCTTTTTTCTTCTTTAGTATTTTCAGTTTTGAAGAACCTTCTAAATCAAGAACTTCTTCGTGTAATTCCTTCATCTTTTAGGTTACAAGAAGCTTCAGAAGCTCGATTCCAAAATTACTAGGCCACTAATGATAAAAACCTCGAAATTTGTGATCACTAATTCATCAGTTCTTATACTTTGCATGAGCCAAAGCTACTAAATACAGTGCTTGAATGATCCATCTACACTTGCTCCTAAAATACACATATGGCTCTGCAACTTTCACAGTCCTCCTTTTTCTTAACTTGGAGAGTACTTTAGGATTGTTCTCTGCAAACTTTCCAGGCAGCCACTGTCAATGAAAGGCGAAAAGTCTTCACAATTTAAATAACCTCCTTTCTACCACTACAGGAATACTAAGATGAAAGTCTTCACCGAGCACTCAGTTTGCACAACAGGGTTCTCCATATCTAGTGTGAGCCCTCAGTCTCATAGACCTCCTTAAGCTCCCAGTGGGTCCTGCCATTCCATTTTTTATTATTTATGATGAAGCTCATATTCTTTAACGTGGTCTAAAGTTGCTTTATATTTTGGTTGCAGCCTACACTCCATCCTCATCCTTTATTAATATCAGTCCCTTGTACTGATATTCCCTGCCTGCTCTACTAAACCATTCTCCATCTATTCCACTCTGTTTGAGGCCCAGGATACTGGCCTCGGTAGACTTCTTCATGCAGACACTCGTAGTACTTGTGCGGCTGTGGCAGAAGTTCTTCTCAGGTAAGCCTTCCCTCAAGTCTGCTTCTATTCTTGCATTAGTAACTTCCACCTATGTTGCTATGGTTTAGATCTGGAGTGTCCCCCCAAAGCCTCATGTATTTGGATGTAGGGGGACAGCTGTGGAACCTTGTGCTGCTGGGAGGTGGGGCTTGGCTGAAAGGGGCAGTTGCTTGGGGTTTGAGCTGGAAGGGTTGTGTCAACTTGTTGAGTTTGGAGGTTGCCCAGGGTAGAGCTTTCGAGTGCGTGTTATTGACTTGTAGGCCAGGAAATGAGAGAAGAGTCATCCACTTGAGGTGTGGAGGGCCCAACTGGGAGCTTAAACTAAGTAAAATAAGGAAGAAGAAACATTGCTGCAGCTTCTTCCCGGGAAAGCTCTAGCCTTGTGTGTCTCCAGCCATTGTCTACTCCTGCCACCCTTGGATTTCTACTTGCAATGGGGTGAGCAGCTCTCTAGCCTGTGCCATGTGCTTCCACTGTTTCCAGCTGCCATGAATGGACTATGTAAGACTTTCTGATACTGTGAGCTAAGTAAATCTTCCTTCCCTTAGGTTTTGGATGTCAGTTATTTTGTTCAGCAACAAATAAATAAGACATTGGCCCTTCAGGCTTTCATTGTTGCTGGTCCCTATATGTTTCCCCTGTGCTTTCCCCTGTGGTTCAGTCTGTCCATACCGGTGTGAGTAATCCTTCCATAGGTGTCCAACCTGCAACCTGCTGTCCTTTTGCCCTCATTTTTTTGAGCGAAGAGGAATTATTGTGGGCCGTATATTGTGTGTGTGTATGTGTGTGTATGCATATGTGTATGTTAATATGTAGAAGTGACATGTGTGTATAGTTTATGCACACACACACACACGTACATGTATATATTTAAGCTTCCCTTAAAATTTTCCATTATCACATTAAAAAACATCAAGGGAAAATAATGTCAGCAGGCTCCAGGTTAGATGTGCCTGGAAGAATGTTTCAGTTACCTGTTCTTGAATCTCATGCATCTTTTCTCCCAAGATGTGGAAGACATACTCTTGAGTACAATCACATCTCTCTCTCTCTCTCTCTCTCTCTCTCTCTCTCTCACACACACACACACCCCTCTATCCTTTGTTTACTCACTTTTACTTTCAAAATCTTAACTCTGGTGTCACATTCTCAGGAAACGTCTTTAATCTCTTTCAGCCTAGATTATTTAACAAAGGCTTCCTTTTCATAGTCCAAACTAATGATTATGCATTCATTTTATATATAATTTCATTAGTGTCTGTCTTCTTTTACTGCCCTTATTCTTCTTGAAGGCAATGGCCACTTTATCGCGGTGACCCCCTATCTGTCATAATGCTTGGTGAATAGTATAGCAAGAATTTTGAAATCATGACTAGCCACACTCTTCCTAATGCTAAGCCCTTGAGCTACACCCTAGTAGCCTGTAGTGTCCAGACCTACTTGCTCTCTTGGTTCCAGTCAACTATAACTAATTTGGTTATACTAGCAACCAAGTTACTATTTCAACAATCTCTGCTTGAGATTTTTGGCAGTAGAGAATTCACTGTTTTATAAATTCACACGATGGAGTATAGCTCTACTGCTGAAAGTGTTTTCTTATAATAAAACAGAATGGATTTTACAGTAGAGACATAGTCTTGTCTAAAGCAGCACAGAAAACTTTCAAAGCATCTTTTTGAGACAATCCTCAAATTTTTTTTTTGCACACAGACATCAAGTTCATGTTTGAATGTCCTTTTTTAGCACGTCTCTCTCTCTCCTGTATCTGCTTTACCCTAGTGCTAGTTTATCTCCTCTACTGTTCTCTGTGGATGCCTAAAATGGAGTATCTATGCTGGTGAGATAATTTGTTTCAATTCCAACTGTAAGGCCATTTTTTCCCCCATTCTGCTCCTTATTCCAAAAGGCTGTTAATAAGTACTTTCTCACCTAAACTCTTTTGTAGTGATCCTGTGCTGACCAGAACAGGTAAGCCCTGTGTCATTACCATGGTCACTCAGCAATTGGAAGCAGTCCATGCAGCACACTGCCTCAGGTGGAAAGGTGGGGTAGATCCTGAAGGCACCTGTGCTTGGAAGCTGTCAGCTGGGTGTGTTCCTCACAGCAGGATCTGTGTGGAAGGGACGTCAGAGTCACGCATCATCCTGGTGGTAATAATTACCGAGCTGTGGTCAACAGGAAGGCAAACAGTTGTAGGTGCTGGCAAGTGTAATCTGTAGACTTCCAATATCAGTGTCATTTAGTAAGGTCCCACTTACTGGATCTGAGTCATTATAATGAGGCCCCAGGTGATTCATGTTATGTTAAGTTTAGGAAGCACTGATGTAAAGCATATTTCATATCCTTCCAAAACCACAGAGGCTCTTTCCTTGACATACCTGCACCCACATGAAGATGCTCCCCCTTAGTGACAGCTGCCCTATTAGTGCTAGCAGACTCATCTTTAGCCACTATTGTTTGACCCAGGGATGGTTGCTGGATGCAAGGAGGAGCAATTAAATTCTCTAATTTAATAACAGTCCGTTTTCAGTATCTGCAGACTTGACCAATTTTGGATTGAAAATATTGGCAAAAAGATTGCATTTATACATGCAGATTTTTTCTTACGATTATTCCCTAAATGATATGAAGGAATGACTACATGGCACATACATTGTATTAGGTACTAAAAGTAATCTAGAAATGATTTAAAATATATGGGAGATGCATTAATATACAGGTTATAATATGAATAAGCTCTTTATTTTATGTGAGGAAATGAACACCTTATATATTTTGAATCTGCAAGAAGCCCTTGGGACTGCGGAAGGGAAAAGAGGTTAAAGCGCTTGCCTTCCAAGCTCAACGTCCTGAGTTCAATTCCCCAGTACCACGTAGAGCTGGGAGTGGTGACATACACCAGTAATCCCAGCACTTGGGAGGCTGGGCTCCATAGTTAGCTCAGGACCTGTCTGGGATATAGAGTGAGACGCTGTCTCAAAAAAAAAAAAAAAAAAAAAAAAGAGGCCTGGAACCAGTATCCCAGGAATACTGATGGACTACTGTGTATGGAAATGTAGATGGGAGGTTTCTCCTTGAATTGGAGTGATACACATTTGGGAATTATGGGGGCTGTGTTATACCATGCTTTCACAGAAGCACAGAAAGCTGGTGTATGAAAACAGGCAGTGAATCACAAATATTTTGATTTTCTTTATTTTTGTTTTGTTTATTTATTTGCCTTGATTTTTAATGTTTGCAACTGAAAGAGTTTAATAGGTGAGTGGTTAATACACACACACACACACACACACACACACAATGGACAATTTGTTTTAAAATAATATAAATAGAATGGGATTTCAAGGTAAAACTAGCAGGTGTTTTGTGTTACACTTATGAATATTTTTGCCTTTTTGAGTTATCTATGTTTCAGTGTTTGCCAGCATACTAGATACAGAATCCAATGTCTGATGATGTAGCTCAGGGGTCAGGTTTGCTTAGCATACCTGATGCCTGGGGTTTGATCCTCAGCTATAGGAAAAAAAGAGAAAAAGAAAGAAAGAAAGAAAGAAAGAAAGAAAGAAGAAAAGAATAACAAGTCTTTATACAAAAATTTTTTAAAATTTAAAAATTTAGGTGTCAGATTATGTTAAGCCAAATAGCCGATTCCAACTGGCAAAAAGTACAAGGTAGAGATTGACTAACCAGAATGTTAATTCATATATTCCTGTAGAAGAAGATAATAAAAGAGTGAATTTTATATTTATTTATACTCCTGACATTCATATCACATTCCCATAGCCTCTGTCATGTCTGTACCTAAGGCATGACACTGGGTACCCGACAGCCGGTTCCATCTGGAGGGTGCTGATAAATTTGTACTCCTTGCGTCTCTTTCTTGCAGAATCACAATGTTTCATGTTACTTCCTTGTTTGTGTATACGCTTCTGTTTTCAACTTAAGTTTTAGATGGATGTTTTCCTGGTGGATTTTATGGGAAACTGATTGTGTGCAGGTCACTTCATGGGATGTGTTGCTGTTGGAACGTCTTTTGCTTCATTGTGTAAAAATGGTTATAATAATAGTTGTTATTCAAATCAGAGATAATTACCAATTTTATTCTCAGTTTTAGAGATGTGCTCCATTTGAGTCTTTCAGTGCTTCTTTTAAAAAATTTTCCATTTTGGATATGAAGTTCATGTTATTTGGCCATATTTTATGCAGTAGTAGCAATAATAATGCAAACAATTAGAGGTGACTCTTCACCTATTATTTGCATGCGTCTCCCCGTTCATGTCTCTTGCTGCAGTAGATTACTAAACTCTTTTCTCTTATCTGGAGTTCTTTTTTACTTTAGATTCTCATTTTTCTCCTCAGCTGCAGTCGTCCAACACTGCTTTCTCCACTTCTCTCGGGCTGTGCCTGGCTTCCACGCCATCTTGAAATTCTGTTCTCCTGAGGCGTGTCTATTATTAATTATTACTTCTTAACTAGTTTTTCATTGCTGGGACAGAACGCCTGACATCGACAACCTGAGGGAGGAAAGTTTAATTTTAGCTCACAGTTTCAGAAGGTCTCAGTCCATTCATGGGTGGCCAGTGGTGGAGGAAACGCATGGCAGAAGTTTACCAGGAGAGCTGTTGCTGGCATGGCAGACAGGAAGCCAAGGGAAGGAGGAAGGGTGGGGCTGGTGTAGACCATGCCACATTCTGTCCCCCTAGTCTGCCTCTTCTGGACCAAGCCCTCATGTTCTGCTCCTTCCCAGCAAAGCCCTTGTGATCTGCCCCTTCCAAGTCATAGACCCAGTAATGTGTCACATACCCATAGCCTACTACACTGCCCTAACCTACTGCACACCTCCAGTCCATCCCTCCTGACCAGGCCTCCCCTCTTGCCAGCACACAGTATCAGAGCTCTGCCACAACATCCAAATGCACGCGGCTTTCGGACTATTTTCCACATCTAAACCATAGCACTTCCTTGTTATCATCACTGTCTTGTTCTCCTCTTCCTTTTACAGAAGGTCAGTGTTGTCACTCCATCTGTCAGCATATACCAAAGGCTCCACAGAGCTTGTCTCTGACTTCGTTGACCCTTTTTTGCTATGAGGAATGCAACTAAGAAGACATTTGGTTATCTTTAATCATCTATGTTTTATTTGTGCCTGGGCACAGATATTTATTTATTTATTTGTCCTGGGCACCGTGTGTATAGATCTAAGCTGCCATCTCATATAGATTTTCAGTTCCATGACCTTATTTCCTCCTTTGGAGCACTCATTACCTTTTAGTATCATTGCTCTTTGGAGAATTGCCTGGGGAAATGCATTAATTTCTGGTACACTACTTTTGAAATAAACTAGAGATTGATTCAAATATGGATTCTAGGATATCTCCTAAGCTTCTCAAAAAGAATGGGTTATATATTTTATACAGAGGTGCATATCATCTCTCTGTTTCCATTTATACAATGTTTCTATTGCCCAATTTTTGCTAATACCTTCCCCGAGATTCCCCCCCACAAATCATTTAATAATTAAGATGAGACTCAGAAGTACACACAGATTAAACTAGAAGAGGCAGATCTAGAGTATGGTTCTTTGACGTTTATGTTGCAGCCACTGCGTCAAAGAGTCATTTTTCCAATGAGGAACCACTCAGCAAATGCCTCCTAACTCATTTGCCAGTCACATCATACTTTACAGATCTTTTATGAGAGAGAATCTGGTGACCAAATTGGCAAACACATCTCCCTATAGGTTCAGAGCAGGACCAAATTCCATTTATCTTCAAAATAACATTCCCCTGGTGTCATCTGTTCATACGCTGCTACCCTTCGTGTATCTTCATTGTTTGTAGAGCTTGTCCCGTCTGCTGTGTTTCCCAAGCTGTTCGGCTTTCTATTATTGATTTTCTTAGCCACTGTGCTGTCCCCTGCACAGCAGCCCACGACGTTCCCCTGCGGAGGAAATCTCCTGGGACAAACTAGGAAATCTTACCAATTTCTTGTCTATGTCTTTTCTACATTTCCTTTTCAGTTGCTAGCCTATAAAATAGTCATCATTTCGGAGGAGTGAGAGAATGCTGTGCACAGTGCCCAGTTGTTGAAGGTTAACATTGCATTTCTATTGTAAATGGATGAGGCTGAAAAGCCCACCCACCTAGTAAGGTCAATTCCATGGTAACCAGTGAGTAATCAGTGCTAGTTTGATTACCCACCTCTTGAAAATGAAGTTGCTTCAACAAAAAGTGTTTTAGTATTCTGATCATTACATAATTTGTCTCTTTGGTGATGGTTAAGCTTTGCTTTATAGTGTATCTTTTGTGTTATTCTGATTAACTGTTTTTATCTTGGTAGCTTTTACAGACAATGAAATTGTGTATAAATATGGAGTCTGATGAACTGTGACAAATCTATTCAGTCATCTAGCCAACATTACAATCAAGATATAGAATACTTCTATTTTCCTAAAACATCCACAGAGTGTCTTTTCAGTCGGTTCCTTCCTCATAACTGCAGCCCTTGGCAACTACTGACCTATTTCCTGTCCCAAAAGATTGTCCTGTTTCAGAACATCATAAATTATGTAGTGTTTGCTGGCTGGCTTCTTGCACACAGCATGATGCATTTGAGTTTCATTCATGTTATTGTGTACTATTATTTTTAAAATTGTTGATACCAGTGTATTACATAGACATAAAATAATTCCTTATCTATTCATAAGTTGATGGATACAGATTTTTATGAGTTTGAATAAACTAGCAATGAACATTCATTTATAGCTTCCAGGGGTCCTCAAAACCCATGCTCAGACCAGTATGACCTGTGTGGTCTCTTGCCAGCACCTCCTATTAGGTTCTAGTGCAGCACTGATCTGTAGGAGACGGAGCTTCAACTCCTCTGGTTCTTTTTTAGATTGGTCTTCAGCTAAACCTGACCCTGTTGTCAAAATGTTGGAGACCCCTTAGACATATGTTTTCCTTTCTGTTGGATGAATGTCTGGGAATAGACCACTGGGTTACAAGATTGCTAGACTCTTTTCCAAACTGGCCGTACTATTTTATATTTCTACCAGTAATGTTTGACTGTCAGAAGTTATTCAACTTTCTGTTTTCTCCTACCCCTCTATAGAAGGCAGAACTCAGGGACTCTGGACTATATCTCCAGATGTTCAAAAAAATTTTATTTTATTATTTTGAGAAAAAGTGTGGTCCTTCTGGCTCATTTTCTCACTGTTATAATAACACACCTATGCCACTTTACCCAGCTGATGTTACACCACATTCTTGCCAACATTTTGTAGTTTTAGTCTTCTAAATCATAGGAGTCCTCATGTGTATGTGGTAATGTTTCATAATGGCTTTACAAAGTCAAAATATGTCTCTTATGAGTATGTTTTCATCTACTTATTTACATATTCTAAATGATCAGATATGTGTTTTATATTTTCTCATAGTTTGTGACTTACAATTTTATTTTATCAAAAGTGTTGAATAGTTTAGTCATTCAAAATACAATCCTTTGACAATACTGTCCTTTTTCCATTGGATCACTTAGATATTTTGTCAAAAAATCAATGAATCCATTTTTTTTTTTTTTGAGACAAGGTCTTTCTCTGCAGGTCTAGGCTGGTTCTGAACTTCATGAAGAGACAAAGTTATCATTATAAGTAAAGCCTAGTTCATTTGTTTTCTTTTGTAGTTCGTTCATTCTTGTCTGAAAGATTAGCTGGACTCAAGGTCACTGAGATTTTTCTTTTGTTACTTACTCTTTTTTTTTTTTTTTTTACTTTTAGTTCCTCACTGGAGCTACAGGTATGTTTTGAGGGGTTTTTTGTATGTGATGTGAAGTGGTTTTTGTGAAGATTGTTTGGTTTTCCTTGTTTTGCTTTTGAATGACTAAACTGTTCATCACTATTGATTGAAAATGCTGTTCTTTTTCTATTGGATTACTTAGATACTTTGTCAAAAATCAATGAGTCTATATATATATATATATATATATATATATATATATATATATAAACAAACTCTTTCTCTGCAGGTCTAGGCTGCTTCTGGCCTCACAATGTAGCCCAAGCTGGCCTTGAACTCATGGCAATCCTCCTGCCTCAGCCTCTTGAATGCTGGGAGTAACATGTGCCCATATCTGTGTGTCAGTGATCTGAGCCACTGATTGGTGTACAAGTCCTAGGTCAACCCTCTATTGTCTCTGTTAAAGCAGCATCATAATAATCTTGCAGCAGGCATTGTGTGTTCTTCCTTTATACAATTATTTTGCATCAAGCTGCTTGGATACAGCAGCTGACACTCACCTGAGTGCAAGATCTGTTGCGAAGGACATTGCATACATTTATTCATAATGTCCACACAGAAATAGATTTATTGTTCCCATTTTCCAGGTGAGAAATTCAAGAACCAGAGATATTATACAGTTGACCAAAGTTAGGTTTCATTGAGAGATAGTGAATCCAGGACTTGAGCCCAGGTCTACATATGGAAGCCAGGTGCTCATCCTGATGGGCTGCATTTGCTTCTTCTTTCCTTATTGCCTCATCCTTTTTATTTTTCATGTACTGTTGTTGTCAACTCAGGGATAGTGTCTTTTTCAGTATAAAGCAGAGCCAAATATGTATTAAGTTTGATTAATTTTTCTCAGTCTTTTGAACTGGCCCTATGACTAGGTATAACTTTAGATTGAATTAATTAAGATGTGGCCTCTATTCTGGAGTTTGAGGACAGAACTGGGCATGTCCTCGATACTGTCATTCTTCTGCAGTCCTTGGTACTCCAAAGCTGGGGCTGCCATGGGAGGCTTTGAGGTAGAGCTGAAAGGGCAGTAACGAAATTCTAATGCTAATAAAGTCCTGGCCAAGGGGCTTTTTTGCCCTAGCAGTGTGATCTATATTTCCAGTAGCCTCCAATGCCCTTTTCAGCAGTCTCTTTACAGCTCATTGGTGGGTAATAAGTCTTGACCAGTATTGGTCTTTGACACAGGTAGTAAAATACAATCTAAAAAGCACCCAGTGGAGTGTAAAAGTCAGCATCAGGACAGTGCAGATGATTTCTGATGTAATATTTTTCCCATCTTGGATCACCAGGTACAAGATCCAGGGGCCAGGCCCTTTGTTCTTCATGCTAAATTATTAGCTGGACAAAACATACTCTGTGTCTTGGATATAGACTTCAGCAAATAATGTCTTATAAACTTCTGCTTTTTAAGTAGTTATGCTCAAAATATATGAAATTATCTTTTTCTGGTTCACACACTGACCTTGTGGATGCTTTTGAACATAACTGAAAGAAGTCAATCTAGGTGGTGAAGATTTAGGAAGAATACCAGTTACTATTTTTATCAAGGTGGTCAGGGGGTTAGACCAAATGAGGAAAGACTGTTGTAAAGCATAGTACTTCTCTTTACTATTTGAAATGGCCTTTTCACATGTTAAATAGTGCCCCGCCCCTTCCAAATTCACATTGAGCTGGAACACCTGACTAGCTTTATTTAGAATTAATCTTTGGAGACATAAATAGTTAAGAAGAAGTAAGACTGGATTCGAGTGACCTTAAATACATCAACTAATGTCCTTAAATGAAGAAGAAAAGACACATATGAATGAAGAACAGGTGAAGACAGAAGCAGAAATTAAAGTGTGACTGTAAAGTGTTGCGACTAAGGAATGTCAGGAATTGCTAGGGGCTACCAGCTACCAGGAAGAAGCATGCAGGATTCTTCATAGAGGATTTTTCAGGGGATCATGGTCATGCAGATACTTTGATTTCAAACTTCTAGCAATTAGAACTGTGAGAGGGAAGTTTTCTATTGTTTTAAACTACCCAGTTTGTAATAACTTGTTATAATGCCCTTAGGAAATTACAATGGTTTTGAAAAAGACTTGGAAGAATTTTTTCTAGGCTTCTAGAAATATGAGCCATTCTATTACTAGGTTCCAATTTAATTGGCCTTCTACGAGCTCAAAGAATGAGGCAAGTTCTGAAGAAGCTCTTTATTGGGAAAAAATATAGAACTGGAAGGAAGGAGAAACGGGAAAGAAAGGGAGAAAGAGAAAGAAAGAAAGAATAGGAAGGGAGGGGGATAAAACTTCTGCTAGCCGGAAGGGGACTTGGAAATGTAGGTTCCTCCTGTGGGTCTCTGTTTCGCGTTTTTTATTGATAATCTGGGTAAGGGGCTGTCGGGCTGTCCCATGCTAATTAGCTTGTTTAAGATTGGTTGCTTATTTTTCACCCTCTAGCAACTGCTGACGTCCACTTGTAAGCAGCTTTTGAAGTACTCCACCCTTGAGATCTTTCGCCCTATTATCTTTGAGCTACCTAACATTTATCCATCAAAAGTCCTGGGGAGTGGTCAGCTGAATTGGGTCATGAGTTATAATCAGCTGCTATTTTCTACTAATCTTGCTTTCCACTAAATTCTTCATGTCTGGAGGGGATGGGGGACAGGGGGCTGTATCCGTTACTTCCTGTAGCAACACTACCTCTTGTCACAGACTTAGGGGCAAAAGATGCAGAACTCAAGTTAATTTTGCAGTGAGACTCATGGGGCAAGGAGTGAGCTGCCTCCTGAGGATGTGACCCACTCGCCATGGAGGTTCAGCATTGCCTGATCATCTGGAAGGAAAGTGGTCAAAAAGTAGTGTCCAAATTGGATGGATTGTGCAGTAAATGAATCATGGAATATTTCTAGTGTTAACATTCTATGAAATAAATAAACACATTACCCATATGTTTATCTTTAAAGACATGAACCACGCAATCTTCTGATGGTATTAACACTTTCTTGTCAGAAGTGTTTATGATTATTTGACTATAAACAGCAGCTTCTCTTAGCAAATAAAAATGTAGAAAGCTATCCTGCATCTTTACAAAAATATTTTTATGTTTCTAGTATGGAATATATAAAAATTGTCCTTCCTGCTTAAAATGGGAGTGATTGCCATGGTTAGATATTATCATTGAGCCTGCTCATGGTAGATTTCTTCATGGATTCTTGTTGCTTTTTCATTGCTGGGACAAAATATTTGACATCCATGATTCCAGGAAGGAAATATTTATCTTAGCTCACAGTTTCAGAAGGTCTGTCTATTCACTGGGTGGCTGTAAAAAGTAGAAGCACATGGCCTGAGGAAGAGCAGGAGATATGCTGTTCTGACATGGTGGTGTTGACTCAAAACATTACTTTTGCCTTAAGGAGAAAAGAGATTATTCTGAGTGGCTGAGGCCCAGAAACATGAATTCAGGCTTGCCCAAATAGCATGTCCAGACGAGTAGCAGTTGTATACAGTATTCAGAGTTACAGAACAGAAAAAAATCATAAAGCACAAATTGAAAGTGTTGGCGGAAGCATCAGGTAGGAGGGTCACCCCGAAGAGGTCTCTGCTGTAGGCCTCGATGTTAGCTTAGCTCTTGGGTTGGTAGGAAGTTAGGGGTTTTATTTTTATAACTTAAAAGAGTTACTTAGTAATTATGGGAATGTTGCGTATCAAAATTTTAAAACAGGATGTTAGGTCAGCTGAAAGGGATGAGGCCAACAGACATGGCCATGAAAAGAGCTAAGACAGCCTCTCACAGTCTTGCTGTGCAAACATCCTAACCTCTCCATAAGTCCTTAGGAATCTAGTTAGCTGATCCCTAGGATGCTCATTGTGAAGGAGGCTGTTTTCATGGAGCTTCAGTTATCAGTGGACATGAGACTCAGAGAGGGAGGAAGGACAGAAGTAATGTATACCCTTCCAGGTGAAGCCCAGTGATCTACCCTTTCTAGGGCAAGGCCTAGTGATCTACCCCTTCCAGATCTCCCACCCAGTAATGCATGATACACCTGTAATCCAACACATACTTATAATCCACCACATGCTTATAAATGGTCACAGGCCCATAATCCATAATATTTAAATCATGTCTACCTCCTTATTCAAAATATATTTAGTCCTCTAAGAGTTGCCCAAGTCTTGACAGTTCAAGCACTTCTAGAAAGTCCAGGTCCAAAGTCTCCTCTGAGACTCAAGGTATACTCTTAGCTATGAGCTCCTCTGAAAATCAAAGTTAAATACTTTCAACATACAATGACACAGGGTAAACATTCCCACCGTTCCAAAAGGAAGGAATAGGAGGATAGAAAGCAATTAGATTAAAACAACTTTTATGAGCTCCAAAGGGCTTGGATGGCTTTTCTTCTACAGTATTGTTTGTCTCTGGCTGAAACCTACATCTTCTCTCTTTTGGGATGGCTTCACTCATAGCCTGTGACTTTGATCAGCCATTGATCTACATTTCTGGTATCCTCAGATGTCTGGAGCCTCTACTGCATCTTAGGCTTCTCCTTCACCACTTCATGCGTGGCTCTCCCAGGGACAAATTTTCTGGCCTCCAAAGCTTTCTTTTAAAATCTGGGTGGAAACCTCTGTGATCCCACAATTCTTATATTTGGCATGTCGGTGAAAACAGCACAACAAAGATGACACTGAGGTCTGAGCAGTAATCTGGTCCCCTTTTGCAGAAGCTTCTGAGTGCCTAAATTGCTGAATTCTGAGCAACTGAATTCTGAAGACAATTTCCCTTTGGCCCTTTAGGGACCCCTGGGATACTCCTCTGTATGAGTTACTTTATCGTTGCTGTGACTCAATACCTGATATCCACAAAGTTAGGGAAGGAAAGGTTTATTTTTGCTCACAGTTTCAGAAAGTCACAGTACACTCAAGGGTGGCCAGCAGCAATGGAAATACACGGCAGAAGCAGAGGTGGAGGCAGCTTCTCAGGACATCACAAACAGGAAGCCAAGTCCCATCAAGTCCAGTCTCACCAGTCCCCAGATGAAAAAGCTGTAACAGTCTTTCTTCTTCCTTCCTTTTATGCAGTTCGAGGTCCCATTGAGCCTTCCACATCAGGGTGAGTGTTCTTCCCTCATTCGCTGGCCCACAAATCACTCACACTCTAATCCAGGCTGCTTCCTAATTGCCTAATCCGAGCATGATTCCTGAACCCTAATCCAAGTGTGGTTCCTATTCGCCTCAAATTGATATAATCTCTCCAATTGTTACATCTTCTAGGGCAAAATCTTTTGCCTTTGCACACTTTGATGTTAGAGGGTAGGGTAGGATCCTTGCTGATTCCTGAGATACCCTCAAGGTTTGGTTTTTATAACCATGACTCCAAGCACTTAGCTTCTTTTAAGTGACAATTTCTTCAACAACCATGTGCTCTTCTGCCCCATATTGGCAATTTGTTTCAGTCTAGCAAAACTGAAAACTTTTTATATCTTTTTCCTCCTCTCTGCTCTGTTTTCCCGCTTCTCAGTGTAGTGCTTACTAAAAGCTACAAGCACTATCCATGTAATAGTCATTGAGCTACCTTAAAAATTTCTCTACCAGATTAAGTAGCCCATGATCCTTATTCTCAGTTTAGGCAGTTCCAGGACAAGGGCAAAATGCCACAACATAGCATGCATGGTCTCTGTGTTAATTGCCAATTAAGTCCTCCTTCTCCTTGAAACTTCTTGAGCCCAGTCTTTCAAAACCACAGTGCAGTCAGCATTTTGGTCTTCTGATCTCTGAACAAAATCTCCCATCAAACTCAGTTCACAGCATTTTAAGACTTCTCTACCCAGCATTTCTACACCTTTTCAAACCCCTCCCACGAATCAATTCCAAAGGCTGCTAAATCACATTGTTGGGTGAAGTCATAGCAATGACCACACGTCTTTGGTACCAGTTTCTATCTTGGTTACGTTTTTGTTGCTGAGACAGAACACCCAATGTTCATGACTTAAGGGAGGAAAGATTTATTTTACCTCACAATTTCATTTATTTTTATTTTTTATTTTTTGAGACAAGGTCTTGCTCTGTAGTCCAGGCTGGTCCTGAACTCACTATGGAGCCCAGGCTGGCCGTGGACTCAGGGCAATCCTCCTGCCTCAGCCTCCTGAGTGCTGGGATTACAGGCGTGCGCCACCATGCCCAGCTTATGTGGTGCTGGGGAATCGAACTCTGGTACTTAACACTTAGCACTTGCTAAGCAAGCACTTTAACCGCTGAGCCATTCCTCCAGCCCTAGCTCACAGTTTCAAAGATCTCAGTCCATTCATGAGTGGCCAGCAATGGTGGAGGCACACAGTTGAAGAGCAGGAGATGAGCTGTTCGTGATATGGCAGACACGAAACCCAGTGAAGAAGGAAGGGCAGAACTCGTTCAGGGGCTTCTAGGTGAAGCCCCAGTGATCCACCCTTCTGGGTCAAGCCTCAGTGTTCTGCCTCTTCTGGATTAAGCCCCAGTGAGCCACCTCTTCCAGGCCACATGCTTAGTAGTGTACCACTTAGCTATAATTCAATAAGCATCTATAATCCGCCATACACCTGTAATCCACCACAGGCCCATAATCCACAACACCAAATACATGAGGCTTTAGGCACACACTCCAGATCCAAACCTTAATTCTGTTACCCTTCTCTGTAATCTACATCCTTTGCTAAATGCCTTTGTAGTTTCTCTTCAAGGAATTGGATGAATTTACTTGAACTTAGCTATGTGACTTATTAGTCAACGGGACTTTAGAAAATGTGTTACTAGTTAGAAATATGCTTGGATAGATGGGCATGCTCTATGTGTTTCTGCCTCTCTGTTGACAAGGACAGGCATTAACTTGTCCATTGGTCCAAGGAAGATGAAAAGAGATGAAACAAATAAGGGCCTTTCAGCTGAGTCTGAGCCAGCTCATCCACATCATCTGACAATCTATTAGCATATGATTATGGAAAATTATGCTTGCTTTATGCCATGGACTTCTGCTATATAACATTAGTTAAGCAATAAGTGACTTTATCAAGGTAGGAAATAAGCTGGATGTCATCACGATCACATCATAATCATAATTTTTTTTCCCTGGACTATGTAGTAAAGAGATCAGGAAATCTCTCACATACCTGAAAATGTTAGAGGCAGTATAGTATCTTGAATTAAAGATTATATTTTCCAGGTATCTAGAAACTCCACTCAATCCAGCAACTAAAGAAAAGGAAAATTCTGAGGTGCAAGTAGAGATGGAAAGACGGTTTCTGTTAGGACCCGGAAGTCTAGAGCAGGATATGGAGATGAAAATGTAGGCGGTCAACAAAGCTCAGGGCTTAACAATAGGTTGCCGAGTTTCCAGCACGAGTCTGTAAAACTTTCACTTATTTTGTACACCTAAACTTGTGATAACTCCCTCGCCCCTTATTTGTTCTTTAAAGTCCCTGTTTCATAGTGACAAGTGGAAGAGACTGGATACTTTACAGAAAAGATCCTCACCGTCTCCCTTAAAATTGGCTTTGAATAAACCCTTTTTCCTATTTATCACAATGAGTAGCCTCCTTGACGTGGGCCAGCAATGAGCAGGCAGATCCATAATTAAATTATCCTTTAATAGGCCAAATACAAAAATAACTTGTGAATTCTCTGATCACTTGTCACTCAGTTCTGCAAAACAGCCAACTTCTGAACAGAAGGGTGAAACCACAGCTCAAGATGGCTGACCAGAACAACAGAAGAAGACTAACTCTAATGACATAGTGATTGTGACACTTTGATTTCTTCCTTCATGGGAGAAAACTGGGCTTTTCCACTGTTGCCCCATTTCTGTCACGTGCAGCGTAGAATTTGCTGTTGAGTAAGTGTGAAACTGTTGCAGACTACGGAACATAGAACTAACTCTGTTGGTGAGATGGGGTTTGGGTGGTGAGCATCCAGGTATTGGAAGCTGGTGGTCCTTTTATACAGAGGCTTTTGATTTGAAGACAATGCAGCTCCGCTAAGGGAAAGTGCTTTCTGCCTATGGCTTCAAGTGTAAATTAACTCGGAGTCCCATAATGGGAGGCCTCTGAATCAAACATAAGCCATTATAGGCATTGCCATGAGGTTTCAGGCAGTAGTAGGTGATAATATTTAGCCTCAGCCTTTCTTATTATATGTTTTCTGCTAGGAGGTAAACTGAGAGACAAAGGGGCAGCTCTCTGAATGAAGCCTGCTTTTTATTGCCTCCAAGTGTTTATAGGAAACTAAGTTAAAAAGTGAAAGTCTTTAGGTTAACGAGAGTGTTTGGGCAAGAACTTAACTGCACATAGCATGGAATCCACTAAATTTTAGATAGAGCCAAGGCAAAATTCAGGTTTGCTTATGTTGAGCCCTGAACTTCTAAATTCAGCCCACAAGAAAAAATTCATAAAGGATCTGACTTTCTTAGGAGAGATATTTTCTCTAAGTTTCATTTTAGATATTTCTTGGGGCCTAATAGACTAGAAGTATCTTGCCTAGGGGTCAGCAGCAGGAAACTGATACACAGCCAATGAGGGAGATTTGCCCCAACAGCAAATTGCTGCTGGACTAACTGAGCACATCCTGTCATACCCACTAGCCTGTCCAGCCAGAGTGCTCGATTCCTGTTATTTCTTTTTTTTTGAAACGTGAATACTCACCATTCCTTGCCTGGCCCTTTCCCACCACTGCGTATTGTTAGATGAGTGGGGAGCGCACAACTTGCCTTCTAATGTTAAAGACCAAGAGAACGCGAGGAAGTTCATCAACCTCAAAAAGAAGGAATTACATAGAGGTCTGAACTCCAAGCAGTTCAAAGAAACTGAATGAGACTTTAGAATTGTGCCATTGGGAGGGGATGAGGTCAGTTTAGCAGTAAGATTAGAGCACATTATTTTTCCTTTCTCTCTCTCTGTTTTTGTTTGTTTGTCAGGTGAGTCATCCTGGGACCTTTGCCTGATGCTGTATTCCTAGCCTGTATTTAAATTTATTTATTTATTTATCTATTTATTTATTTATTTATGTAACAGTACTAAAAGATGAACTCGGGCCTTCACACTGAGCTACAGCCCCTGCCCAATTTTCATCCTTATTTTGAGACCGAGTCTTGCTAAGTCACCATATTGCCCAGGCTGGGCTTTCACTTGTGATCCTTCTACCTCCACCGCCCAGGGTGCGAGGACTATAGGCAGCACCACCCCTCCCGGCTACTGCAATCTCCAAGCATGACCCGGCACTTCCACCATTTCCCCCTTTGTATGCGTCCCTCAGCTTCCTTCCTGAAGTGCAAGTGTAAATAGATTAGCTGTGCTATCCCCATAGGATGAGAAGAAGTCTAAATATGGAAAGCGGGAAGGTGAGTTTTGTGGCACTGCAGAGCCAACACTGTGTGACCTCAAATGCTTATAAGAATAGAAACAAGCCGGGTGTGGTGGTGCACACCTGTAATCCCAGCACTCAGGAGGCTGAGGCAGGAGGATTGCACTGAATTCAAAGTTAGCCTGGGCTTCATAGTGAGT